>JAQGAE010001427.1:0-23155 GCA_034696685.1 Julus scandinavius
CAGTTTGACGTCTTGTTTTGGGGACAACAAAAAAAGATGATAACGCATCTTGTTTAAAGATATTTTGTTTTGCAGTGCACCCAAGATGTGATGACATATACGTCCTTTCATGTCTGCTATTTATTAAAGACGTCTCAGAATGTAACCTAGTTGCGTAAGCGATCCTATTAACTTGTTGAAAAGATTTTCTATTTATAATGTAATGCGGATGATTATGCAGATGGGAATTAGGCAAAAAATAAAATCAAAAACATGCCCTACCCCCGCTGTAAACAAATGCTCTGATTACAAACGGGGCAATTAAGCTCCATATTCACGCGGGAGAATGAGTTTCCGAAATTTCCGATAATTGCCAATCTCGATCCCCCGACCGACCCGGAAGTTTTCAAATATATATATATATATATATATATACCGTTTGCCCGAGTGGCGGCGTACTTGGCGTAATGACCTAATGACTTTATTGGTTGGGAGCGTATTGGAACCCGCGCACTATTGCGTGGATAGGGGAAATTACCCCCAGGGTCGATTAGCCCAATTTACGGATCGGTCTATAGGCTTACTGAACTTGGATATGATGATGCAAATGTGCACGGCGTGTTTAATACTCCTTGCACCGTCCTCCATCTTGCTTCCCTTCCGTAATTGACAAAATGGAAATCACTGCATAAATATGGTCACAGTGAAGCCAACGAGCCCATTAACGCGCATTTATATGCGCTTCACAATTAGCGAATAAGCTGAACCGCGATAATACACGCCGCATTTCACTCGAACAAAGTAAATTGAAGGGGGAATTGAATTTAAATGCACCGAACTGTATTCCTCCGCTCGGAAGCCCATTGGCTGAACTGACTTATTTGAATCCCTGCTTACAATTCGATTAAGGCGAATGAACGAACACGGAACCTCCGTTAATTCCCTAAAAAACCTCGGTTTTTTATTCTAATTTGTAAAAAACAGGATTGCTGAAGTGTTGGTCCCCGAGCGTCGTGCAAATGATTATTTCCCCAGAGTTGCCAATTAAGGGCTTTAATAGGTGTGATGGCAAATTTAGCGCATACAGTAATCAACCTTGCATGTGTAAAAGTTATCATTAGCATATATTTTTTTTTAAACAAAGCATTTTAGGCAATAGGTTAGTTATGGATTATATTGCTTTTAGAGATTGACTGAATAAGGTTAAAAAAATATGTATAAAGCTTCGAAAAATGACTAAGTCATATGTAGGGGAGACCGGGGCACAGTGGGTACACTTTTTAGAATTCATTTATTTTTGGAAGAACTTGTAACATTTTAAAAGAATGACAAAATAATATACAAGCCTTCAGGATCTGTATACATTTTACCATCCTTTAAGAGCTACTAGTTTTTTTGCTATAAGAAATTTAAGACGCTTGCGCAGTCTGTCCCAGTGTGTCCCTATGTCGGGGTACAGTGGGACATGGCATGGGGTACAGTGGTCCACGCGAAATTAAAACAAATTTTACAAGAAAAAGAACACCACATTGATTAATTGTATTTAATTCAGCAAGTCAATTTAAAATTCCAAGTATAAAATACAAAAACGATTAAAATTAACCGTAATTACAGCAGCTTTCATATTTTCACTGCTTACTTGTCCAAATGTGTTTTTTTTTGTTGTGATTGTGAACAATTTTTAGTTTAAAACATAAATTTAAACATGGTTTTTATTTAAAGTTATGATTAATGAGAAAATATAAAACTATTTCCCAAAAACGTTAATTGGGGTATGCTGAGACATGTCCCACTGTACCCCGTGTAACCAATTTGATTTGCATAAAGCCTTATAGCTGACCACATGGCTAATTAACATAAACTTTAGTTTGAAATTATAGCTGGATATACATATATACTTGTCAGTGGTATATTGCAGCATTACAAATGTTTTATAAATACACCTAGAATAAAAATCCAATTGCGAGTTGAATAATTACTTTTCAAGAACAAAAACTTTTAACTGCAAATATTTTTTCAGATCGCAGAAATTTTGGTTAATGAAAGAGTGCTGCATACATGCAGCTTCTTTGAAAATCAAAAGCATTGGGTTGCTGATAAAACCTGATTTTATAAAGACGTTGTACCACTGTGCCCCGTGTCCCACTGTGCCCCGGTCTCGCCTACTTTGTAGGAAGAAATGCTTATTTCAATAGGTAACAAGACTTGTAGATTTCCAACCCACAACTTCTTGGAGTGGAAATCTACAAGTCTTCCTGCCTATTGATAGTCGAACACAACCACTTGAAGAATGGATGTGTATTTCAGGGAATTCAAGACTCATTCCTTAAATTTTCAAGGACCCTCTCCCTTGCCCAATTAACAACATCCTTTAATCCCCCAAAGATATCGGTTTTTTTATATCAAGTATTTCCAATTAGCATAAATTTGCTGGCTCAGATTGGAAATTCGATCATCAATTGCATTATATTTAACCAGAACTACCAAATTAGGTGCTACAAATTCAAGTATATTTCCCGACTACTGTTTACCCTGTTACTGTATGACTTTATCTTATATGGCTTGCATGTTATCAGCATTCGAAATGTTCAAGATAGTAAACATGCATATATAAGTAGAATTTTTTCAAGGACCTTATAAGTAATTGAATTTAAAAATTCATGAAATTCACGGAATGGTTTGAAAATTCTGATATTCATGTACATCATAACTTTCTACATATAAACCGTGACAAGTTTCAAATGATGTTAATGGAATGTGATTAGAAACATGCTTCCAAAGCTATTAGAACTGCATTTCGGGAAACTTTTCACGAAATTTTACAAATGTCAGTAGCAGGACTTGAGCATGACAAAAATCCAACAAATCCATGACTAAACATTTCAGAAAAGGCGTAATGAAAAACTATCTGAAGTACTATTAGGGCTATTGAAAACCCTAATAACGCATATTAGAGATGCTAAAGTCACATCTGTCTAATTTGACCAGTCAACACGTTCGAAATTTTGTAGAAACACTAAAAATATGCCCCAAAATGCTTCCCCATCCAACATTAAGGCACATTGACTGGCCTCTTGCTCACAGAGTGTGCTTTGGGGGTTAGATGCCCAATGAGGGGCTCCACGGGTGGTGGGAACAAAAACGAGGTTCAAGTTGCCAGTTTTTTCTCTCTCTCTCTCTATAGTAGTTTATCCCATCCTAACAATGGCTCGCTTACTGTATTTTTGTGATTAGGTTTTTACAACAACAACAAATCGTACCACTAGCTAAAGTGGGGGAATCTTATTGCGCAAATCCATATTGTATGCTTGTTTGTTTGTTCAGTTAATATGCATGAATACATCGTTTCAAGATAAGCTTAAGATACATTATGGTTGACATCATTGGTAAATTACTAAAAAAAATTGGTAAAAATTAAATTTTACACATATATATGTATAGGCTACTATATGTGTGAAAATTTATTTTTATATAGTATCAATTATACGGACACGTGGCTTATTTAAACTTCCCCATTTTAGTATTGTATATGGGCCCATCCATAACAACTGTATACGGCTATCTTTTAATTTTATAAGAAAAAAAATTCAATTTCAAAAAATGGTACAAGTGCAATTACGTCACATTTTTTTTAATCATTCTATATATCACAACATAATATGATATCCAACAGACTTGACTAAATTGTGCTCATGAATAGGAGTACTGATTACAATTGCAGTGCAATCATGATGAGTAGCTAGACGACATTTAATCAGCATAGTCATATGAAATGAGTATAATCAGACTTGGGCAAATTGTACTCATGATCATGATTACGAGTATATTGGAAGCGTACTCCACAGTGAGTAGAGTACAAGTAATCAGTAATCATATGCATATACGAGAAATATCGTAATCAGACTTGGGCAAATTGTACTCATGGATATGAGTATACTGGATGCTAATAATTACAGGGTAAAAAACAGCTAATGCATTCAATAACGATACAAATTCGGATACATTAGCCTTTAAAGTGGCACTCATGTTAAGTTACTCATTTTCGTTACCCAAATTTATTCAATGTACTCAATTATTGACTTAAAGTATTTATATTCATACTCGATTACATTGACACTCAAAATTTATAGATTGTTAATACTCAAGGACATTTGTAATCACTCATTGTGAGTACATTTTTGTAATCGAGTGCATTGTAATCATTCATTTTGAGTACAGCTGCATTCAATTACTTTTGTATTTATACCTATTGCATACATTTGGTACTTTAATTACTATTTGTACTCAAGTGTCCTTTTACTCGTTACGCAAATTCATTCAATTTTCTCAATTACTGCCCAACACTAATATCCAACCTGATTTAAGTTATGGAAAGTTAAAAAAAATTTGGAAAATGAGAGAGAACTAATTACTTGTAATAATAAAAATCTTATGATGTGCCATCACAATTTTAGCACTTCATTCAGTGTGCCGCTAAAATACTAGCATAATTTTGTGTGCCGTAATCTAATCAATTAAATGATTTCATTGAGCTTCTCTTTTTCACCTTTTGAAGTCTTAACTTGTTCAAACAAGTTTCGCTTAAAACATCTTCAGTGAAACCAAAACTTCGAAAAATGTAAACGGTGTTTCAGTGAACTTATCTAAGCTAATACAACCATAAAAATGATGGAAACACGTTTTATAGCACAATTCTCCTACGAACTAAATATCCTTGCATATTCCAATTTTTTTTACTAATACTCATTCCCTGATGCATCTAATGGAACCGTATATAGTGGTGTATAAGCTTTCATTAGGAGAGTCATTATTTTTTACGCTGAGCTCGTACAATACACCGAATTGTAAATTATATACACTTTCAATTGAAACCAATTATTCTTAAGTATCTTCGCGATGAAAAGCCAGATCGACATGTCGTGTATCGGGAAAAAAACCTATATTGGATTCGTTGAACGACGTTGTCAATCAATAATGAATCTCCTCCTTTCAACTTAGGACATCCAATGGCGCTTTGGCCCTTTCCACGCGTGCTGCGCGAAAGGGCGTTATGGACCTCCCGCTTATAGGGTTTATTAGAGCATTTCTTGGCCTATAGCATTTTAATCGAAATCTTAAATAAATCGCAAAATGGTCGATCATTAACTTCATGCATGCATGATGCATAAGCGGCTTCACTTCTGATTGCTTAATCCTCGCACCTTGCAGGCAAACGCAATCCTCCATCAGATTTTTTTTTTATTCGAAAGCGACCTAATTGATGTTTAGCGAATGTTATAATCGACGATTAACCTGGCTGATCCAAAATCGTTCATTAACTTCACCAGCGCTCATCAATCAACTCGCATCCTTGTTACCGTGAAAAGTGGTAATGAACTCAATTAACGTTATTCGATTAATTGCTTACGAATAAACCAAAATGTGCGCCTGTGCAAAGTCTTTTTTAATAAGGGATTTACTGGCTGACGTGTTTGACGAATCGAAGGTTAAAAGAGCCAAAAAGAATGAGGACAACAAATTTCCAGATTCGTCGAGTGAATGTAAGTTATATATTCTTATGGAGAATTTTTGTTTGAATTATTTTAATATTGGGAGGGAAAAGCACATGAAAACTATGAAAAACTATATGGAAATGAAAGTAATATTTGAATATGCATGAAAAATATGTTGAAAAATATAGTTTATTGCTTTACGGAGTTGCATCAACTTGTCATTCGTCATAAGAAAACGGTTTTTTTTTTGTGTTAAAATTTAAGAAAATACATATTTTATGCAAGGCATTGTAAATTTACACAATATTGGGGTGCTATCCTTAAAAAATAATACATTAACAAGCTGTTAACTGAGCCTTGTTTGTTTGGTTAGAATTGGTGAGGAGTCCATCAAGATAATACATGTATATATACAGTAGTTAGAAAGTTTGTATTTTTAGACAGTAGAACCTGTCGGGGGAAATATGCTTTTAGAAACGGCTCCCAAGTTGGACCGGAATATTTTATGCTTTTAGAGAGGTTATTCATTTACACAGAATTCATTTAGACTAATTCTACTGTAGTAATTGTATTTCTTCATCTTTAAGTAATTCATCATTCATGTATGAATGGAAAGCCTATGGGACCAATTTTCTTAAATTTAACATTACCATAATGGGTAGTTTTACTTGTAGAGTTCAATATTTATAACAGTCAAGTTAATCTATAAAACTAGTTTCAAAAATTTTAAAGATAACAATAATGGTAGCAATAACAGGTTGTGATATTTTGTGTTTAATCGATCATGTGCAGGTCGGTTAAAATTCAATGCAAGGATTTCCACACTTCAAAGTCAGTCATGTATACTTATGTAAATTATACGCACAACCGCAAATGACTAATCTGCACGTGAATATATTGTTGATAGCGGTGTTCAGTATGTTTATTTAAAATTGTTATAAAGTAAATAACTGCAGTGATATTAACTTCGAAAGCCACTCCTATTTTCGCATACATTAATACGATTGAATATACATAAATATATATGTGAACCATTTATTTTTGACAAATAGAATAAATTCTTTGCTATAAAGTATTGTCATCTTAATGGCCATTTGAAAAAAAAAAATTAAGTAAGATTCTTATATATACTAGTTCATGTGTCTGCCTCTGGTGAATCAAAAACGCTGTGTGTAATACATATATTTCAATAACTGTTTATATTAAGAGATTTTCTATCGTTTTCACAACGATTTTTTGGTAAACTTAGGTTTTGAATTAAGTAATCTGCTGTACGCATAAGATGAACAATTGTAATGTTTTCAGTATTCAATGACACTACCCATATTTTGATATGCAATTTGTAGATTTTATTTCCATTGACGTATTTGTGTATCTGAATGAATTCAAATTATATGAAGTACATATTTCATTCTTGTCGTAATGTTAGCCTAAAACGGCATTGCCCCACTGAAATCAGTTCAACGAATTCATCCTCTTTCTAATAACTGTTTTGATAAGACTCAATGAACTCTGTAAACAGTACAATTGACTGGAAACCTTTCAGCAGCAAGTCGAAGACGTTTTCAAGCACTCTGGTCTATGGGTGATTCGACACTCACCTAATCTGCCTCAAAAGACCTATTTATTATCGATAATGGTCTTTGAAACCATAACATATATAAGCCGGTCAATTGTACGAGTATGCTTATTTATTTTTTTTGCATTTGACCTTCGAGTAGATTAGTCTTGACCCAAAGATTTTGCTTCGCATAGACTCAAGCTGTTTTACATTTGTATACTATCGCAATTGAATGCAATATGCTCTTGGTTTTGTACAAGGGTTCATTCATATAAAAGGCAATTTGACATAAGGAGTTTATGAATGCGGCGTTGAAACCCGCACCCCTAAAGAGTTGAGCGGTATAGAACCCTGCGTGGGGTTCAGTGAGATATGAATTCGCACAATGGTTGAGAAATCGGATTTCCTTTTTTTTTAAACTGGAAAACTTGAAAAGAGCCCTTTTTTATTAGGCGCTATAGCGTATAATCCATGGTTACGGTCTGCTCTTATGGTATAATGGTTAGAGGCGTGCTATTAAGTTGAGTATACGTGAGCATTTTTGAAACGCGTGCAACTATATTAATCATATGCTTAGTTTTTAACTTTTTCATGTACGTTTAGTGGCCATAATGTGGATGAACTTTATTTACAAATTTAATTCAACTCAGTCAGCAAATAAATGCAATATGGTGAAGGGGGAGTCGTACCCAATTATTTCAGTAGAATGCCCCAACGTCAGTAGCGACTTCGACATTATTGTTAAATTGAATTTTTACTAAATCTGGACTTTCGCCAGGAAGGCTGTTCCATCGTCTAATCGCACGTAAATAGAAGGACCAATAGTAAGCGTCCGTCTTGGCACGACGCTCGGTTAAAGTATTTGAGTGATTATGTCTACTCCTAGAGTGGTCTTTAGGCGTTAAAATATGGGAAACAAGATGTGAATTATACAAGAAAGATTAAAACGTTTGAATAACCCATGCATAGATAACATTTCGCGTCTGGATCTCAACGTGTCCCAATTTAGAGAGTGGTGCATTTCTGTCACACTCACGGAATGTTGGTGATTGCCCTTAACAAATGTGGCTGCCCTACGCTGGACCATCTCTATATCCTGAATATGAACCATACTGTGAGGGTTCCAAATAGGAGCGCGATATTCCAACATAGGATTATAATCAATAAGGCTCTCAGGTTTAAGTTTTCGACACTTTTCAAACACGTTATGTTTACAACACATTTTTGTCGTAGTTTAAGAATTAACACTTTCTTTCATTTTAACGTGTTGTGATCACGTGCATCAATTATTTTTTCAATTTATGTGTTTGGTATTCATCTAATTAATGTGTTAGGTTAATAATTTAATAATACATTTAAATGAAAGCTGCATGGTGATTTTATTTAAGCGCGTGATTTTTATTTCTATGAAATTTTTCAAAATAGTAGTCACGTTTGTGAACAGTGCCTTTTTACATCAAATACTTGGCATTGATTAAAATACATATTGTATACGAATCGAATTATTAATCGGTCCTTGGGGTTTGCTATAGGTGGCGCTGGGAGTTTTCGAGGGACTTAAGCCCCTGTAAGTCCGGTTCCATGAAAATGAAGCCAAGCTGTTAAATAGCTTGGCAGGGAGCACCAAGGGCAGTTACAGTAAAATGTAAGGTTATAGAGGAGAGTAGATAAAAAAAATTGCGCGTGCCCAGTGGCGCCACAAAAGGACTGTGGGAGGTCTATTTAAAACGCCGATAATGAGGGTTGTGTTATGAATCAATTGTGTAATCGGTCAGTGTTATTAAAAGCAAACGAACACGACATCTGTAGCGTTTGAAGATTGAAAAGAGACATTGGATAAATTTGCGCATCTAGAATATTAACCGCCAATTAGGCAGCGTTTGTGTCGGGGCCCATTGGCCGTGCCGACAATGCCCTCAGTCGTCACCAGGGGGTCGACTATAATGGCTGAAGACACGTGGCCGAACCCCTCATTCGAGAGGGACACTCGGCCCGTCGACTCAACCCATAATTTGTCACTCTCAATCTGCCCTGAATGAATGAGCCGATAATTTCGCTGATTTCTTCCCAACCCCCGCTGATTTTTACGTGACGAAAATAAATAAGCCCTATTGGGGCGATGGGCACAGCTTATAACAACCCTTGACATAATGGAACCCCGAAAATTCAAAAGGGGAAAGGGATGCCTCAATAGCTTCAAATGTTTGGAGGTTTACAGTAACGTGACCCTAAAGCCAACACTATAATAATACACATATTTCATGTGATATTAACTGAAATCGTTATCTCGTATTTCGTGATGACAGTGTGAAGATATTGTTGGGATGTTATATAATATTCTCCTGTTTATTTTTACTGTAAAAATAAAATAGGGTTTTTTCCGGCTTAATTGTGTAATATATTTATTTTTAAGGTTATTATCACGTTTATTGGTTCAATATAAACAGGATAGTTCCTTCTACACGATATAATATAAATTGTACAGTCATTTTAAAATATCTAAATCATTTCTAATTCATTCCTATATTTCGAAATAATCTGTAATTTATTTCTAAATTTCTAAACCATCTCTAATTTATTTCTAGATTTCGAAGTCAATTCTGTAAGGCTGTTGTATATGTTGATTAGATTTCAGGAGTCTGGGGCATTTTTTTACAAGAAAGGAATAGATTTATAGTAATGGGCTGAGAGGATCCTACTAAAAATATCCAATATACACGTAATTGTCGTGAAGCTTAATATATACGTTTGGGAAAAAAACAACTTGCATTATGCAAAGGTCCTCTGATCAAATATGGTAATTGACAGAAAACTCAAAGTATGTATTTCATAAGTAATACAAAAAGAAATAAATAACAAACACTATACCTATATATAAAATTACTGTCACGATTATAAATATCTTAAATTGTAAATCTAATCTAATATGCGTATATGGGAGACAAACCCAACTAGCAATTGGGATCAGAGGTGGTTTTTTTGTGGTATTTATTCTAAGATTGTGATGAGATTAAAATTAGGAAGTTTAGAGGGGTTATTCCTGAATTTACCTGGAAACAACAAATGGGAAGTCGCGAAAACCGCAGTCAATATAGCCATCGTGGGAATCGAACCTGGGACTCCAACCTGTGTGGCAGATAACGTATCTACTATCTTACCTAGTTAGGATTCTTAAATTCTAAATAATTAATGAAATACAACGCGAGTATGACGTAATGTAGCTGCTTGCCGGTAGTGCACAGTTGCTTTGCATGATTGCCGCCCATGTTTCTAAGGGGCAATAACTAGCTACTAGTTCTGCCTTAAATTTACCTAAGAATGATTTTAAATGGATATAACAATGTGTTTGTTTTTAAATATTTTTTAGCCGATGTAAGTGATTCAGCCTGCAAACTGTCCGCGGAATCCAGCGCATTCGAGCCAGGTGTTGATGACAATAGTAAAGAGTTCATTGATCAAAGCAGTCCTAGAAATGAAGAGGCATGTGACCAAAACGAAGATGAGGACGACTGCAAAGATGAGGGCCTTGTCCTTGTCAATATGGACGGCTCCAAGCCCAAAAAACCAAGGCGGAGACGAACGGCGTTCACGCATGCGCAGTTGGCATACTTGGAACGGAAGTTCAGAGTTCAAAAGTATCTCAGTGTGGCCGACAGAGGAGATGTAGCTGAGGCGTTGAATCTGTCAGAGACACAAGTTAAAACGTGGTACCAAAATAGAAGGTAAGTCCAAACTAACTGTCTCAACTTATTCTGTACATTCTGTAAAGGTGGTGGTTGCCATGTAATACTGTCTTGTAAACGCTGTTTGGAAATATAAATGTTCCCAAGACAGTGCAAGTACTCTGATGTTAATTAATGTTTTTGATCGAAATGGCAAATTCATAACGGTATATTATTGAAACCATGATTTTATTTAAAATGTTTTGAATAATTTAGGAATAAATACACAACATGATTGCATTGAATAAATTAGTCTAAACTGTTTGCTACAATTTACACAGGACAAAATGGAAAAGACAGAACCAGATGCGGTTGGAACAACTACGCCACCAGGTAGCGGCTGAAAAAGAAATCGTATCCAATCTGGCGCATGCGCACCTCCAAGCGGACAAAACTGTGTCAGCCCCATCGGCTTGTTGCAGTCCCTCGTGCCTCCTTCCGGTGACAGCGGCTTCAGTAGTGTCTAATGACGTCACAGGTCAAGGAGTCACCACGTGTTTTCTGGCTCGTGGACTGTTTAGAAACATGTATGCTCAACGCACGTGTCCTCTGTAGAAGGGCATGTGCCCAAAGCGTCGTGCCCCCTTGTGGCAAAGTGTGATACTAATCTAGTCGTTCGTTACATCATAACTAATGATGCAAAACCTAAAACTTTAGCAAAAAGGTTGGGAAAATTCGTCGGTTAACCGGTCAATGCTGCGCCTCAGTCGCTTCGTCTTGACTGGCCGATTTAGCATAGATCATACCGCCCGACACGTGACTAAATCAATGAAAAATGTTAAAACATTTATGAAATTAGTCATCCAACCGTGTAAATCATGTTCTAAATGAACTTCTATTTCATGAAATTTAAGCAAGTTTTACCATTTCACGTGCTGTTCCTCCCTACATTGGCCGCACGACATGTCAAATTGTTGACCAGCCGGACAGTACTTGAGGTCCAGGTGACGATCGCTGCACGACCAAAAACTCTGACAGTTCGTATGAGGGAAATAGCCATTCGGACATTGCTGACCTACCTGACCTGCATCTGTGTAAAGGAAATTATCTAGATTTTGAAAAGCTGTTGGGCCATAGAGTCCATTGGTCACCAACTTGGTCAGTTTATAGTCTCGTCCCAGAAGATCCAAGAATCTTGCTCACAGACTCTTACATATTGTTAGTGAAAATTTCGATATATTTTTGAAGATAGTTTTTGACCGGTTTGAACATTTACCACGATCATGGAATTCGTTACCAAGTCGACAAGGACTAACCGTGATGCATAGCCTAGTCAGTTACTCTGTGATTCATCCTTCCGTCGAGATTTTACGAGATCGATCTTTTTTTTTCATTCTGCATGCAAAATCGACCAATACCAACGAAATATTTCTCCAAACCCCAAGTTTAAAAAATCAAGAAATATGCGCGAATTGCCCCAAAAACAATTAATGCAGAGTTGGCCATCCAAAGATTTCCAGAGATTTTGGAATCCAAAGATTTGTTCGTTCTACAAGATGGGATTCACAATTGGAGCTGACATGAACAGAAGTCATTTACTCACCACTCCACGAGGGGATGGAAGTTCCCAGGCATTTCACGTTTTGGGGATAATCGCACCCGTAGAACTTTGGGTTGAAGAGCAGACCCGCAGGACACACCTGGCGGGTTCCACGACCCCCGGCGCACAGGACGAAGTACGAACACTCCCATGGGTCCGGGAAGACACCGTCTGGAGCCGGGCACATGGCATCGACCCGAGTGTCTGCTATGAATGGCCAGAAAAGTAAATGAAACAGGTTAGTACAAGTTATGACATATATGCCCATACCACTCTAGCATATTGTATTCAGCCATATTTGGAAAATGAAAATCATGCTCCAAGTACTTTAAAGTATATAATAGTGATATGGACATACTTTACTGAATATGTGACTATGTGAATATGTGAGGAGCAATATAAAAATTGTACCTTATTTTTTTTTACCATAATTTCTACCATATAAATTCTACCATAATTAAAATTTAAGTAAACCATCATAAATATCCCTCAACTGCCCAGCTGCAAGCCCAAAATCTTGTAATATATCCCTAGTGTTGCTAATTCCATTAGTAATTAGTGGTTTTTTTTACCGAAAATGGCAGTTCCCCTACAGTCGACGTTGGCTGGATAGTCGCAGTACTGGCACTTTGGATTGAAGACAAGACCACTGGGGCACTGTTGTTCGAATACTGCCCCGTCCCAGCAGTTGTAAAACCAGTCACAATATCGGTCGTGGGGAAACTGTCCTCTGGAATATGGGCACTTTTGTCGAAGGACGGGCACTGATTGGAAAAGAAAAGGTAGGAAAATCAAACTTCTGTTTTTGTTTAGTTTCTAGGTTACCACTGGTGTTTTACATGTCCTCGGTACATGTTGAACTGATTTCCGGTAATATACAGGTATAAATAAGTTGAAAAAAACATCTCTGAACAAGCAATACTCAAAAATCTTTTACACAATCATTGGACAAACTTCAATGAAAGGTCGTAAAGTATAGGCCAAATAACAACAATGGTAAAAATGTTTATACAGAATGTTAAGTTTATTTAAGAATATTGATGTTTTAACAGTAAGGTATGTTTTCCAAAACTAATTTCACAAACTTTTAAAGTTATTCCAGTTTTAAAATAAACATACAAATTCGTTTTTGCGTTTATAAGCAATAATAATTATTAAAAACGGGAACTGTTAAAATAATTATTTCAAAGGAAGGCAACGCAAATGTCTGATTTTTAGTGTTATAAAGCACTACCAAAAATCACCCATTTTAATGAATTCATATTTTACGAATTTAAATGCTGCTGTTTTATATAATTACCTAATCCTCGATTCTGAACTTCATCGACTGGATTCCCCAATGAATTACTCGCGAAAAACACCAGACACATGACAAGGCAACACGCCACTTTTACTGACTCCATATTGCTCAGTATAGTAAATTAACAACTCGAATATTCAAAAAAGAAAAATCTCAGGCTATCTCTGACTGAAGAGACAGAAAGCACCAGTTGTACTGTGTCTTCTTGCAGAAAATTTTGAGTATTTATAGTTGTTTGGAAGAGGACCTCCCTCGGTTTTAATGGGGAAGTGAACGGGATATCTTGACTCAGTGGTCAATATTGGTACATTCTGGATTTCACTTTGGAATTGTGACATATGTCACACTGACAGACACCCATTCGAAATGGCGTCAACATACCTGGCGCATTGGAATTTAAAAAAAAAACATTAAGGCTGGCCTATGTTTAATTAAACCCCACTCGTTTCATTTCCAAATGACGTCATTCAATCTGCATGCATTGGTTAATATTTCTTAAGTTTCCTCCGTGCGAAGTATCACATATAGCTGTAAAAACTGCCTTGTCACCCACTAAGCAGTGAGCAATTGGTTATTAACATGACTTAAAATTATATGAAATTTCAATTGATGGGACATATACATAAACGGTATGTGGCCCTTGATACGAGATATTTGACCAATATATGGATATATAAGGCACATCTATAACCTTATATGGGTACCATATGTATAATAGGGGTACTCAAACGAACTTTTCACTTGAGCAGTTCTACAAGCCCCATTGCAGTAAGTCCATCCAATTACAAGGCGTCATTTTAAAAAATTGGTCAGCACATGCATGTACAATGGCCCCAATTAACTAATTAAACTGCGGACATGTGTGCAATTTTGGGGTCTGTTTGAGTACCCTTATAGTATTATATTGTCCTAATAGTGCAGAAATGAAATAAAAACCCTCAACATATCGTGCTGAATTTGCATTAGCAAAACCATTGTGTAGTATGTTTAGCAAATTTATCATACATGACATCAGTTATCCCAAAATGCATAATTCTTGCTTGGTTATTACCAATAAAAACCAGTTGAATTAACATAGTTATGGAAACAAATAAGTGATCCGATTTAATCTAGGTTTTATTATCCAAAACAGAGACGCTAATGGCCGCTGTCAAAAATTGACCCACAGGGCGAGGTCATCCTCTGGACTTAGTTGAATTCATTGTAAATTTGCCAGCCAAATGTGCGCGAGAGTAAATAATAAGATTATTATTGAGATTATAATTTTCAAAATTTCCTTAATGAAAAAGTAGGAACATGTTTGGCTTTTAGACTTAAAGAGTCTGTTAACCCGGGTTGGGATTTTCCAAACGTGAGGCGATGACCCAAGGCGTGCATTAGCGACTCTTAGCCAAATGGATGCAACCTTTTCCTCTTCATTGGCTATTAACCCCTTCTTTTTATCGTTCAGCCAGTGAAATTATTGTAACGAGAATTTGTGAAAGTTTATTTCATGATCGGCGTAAATAACCGATGGCGGATCTCCGGGATGACATCGACTCCCCATTGGCTTCTCGACCTGAATTTACACGGATCTCTACTTTACCCCTCAGCTGTTATTTTTTTTATTTATTTGTTTAGTTTTTTTTTTAAGGGGGTAGGAGAGAGTTTTCAGGGTGTGGAAGCTATATTTCATCACTATTTGCCAATCATTTTCGACAAATTTAGTCTTATCATAATTTAGGGCGATACACTATAAGTAGATCCTGAAGTTATTATTATCGACAATAACAAAATTGTACGAATATATTTTCATTTTCAGTAAATGGCTTCAAATGCAAATCATGCTGAATTTCCTGATTTCCCCCCATGCTGAGTTCCCCCCAGGGAACTAATATTTTTGTACAAATTTTATGAAATAAAATTAGTTCACCTGTTTAATATTCAAAAGTAAGTAAACTTAGCAGGAATTCAACATCTTTACGCATCTGTTGTCGGGTTCCTGCCAAATTTATTTAGTTTTTGAAAACATTCGTAAATAATCGAGCTTCTGTTTTGGAATCATACCATAGACATAATAACGGCATTTAAAAGTAAATAGTAAATGTTACCAAAATTCTAGTGCTGTGGCGGACGATTCATTCTATACATGAGATAATATAAATTAAATTTTTTAAATCTTAAATCCAGTATATTCGCCAAATTTGTATGTTGCTTGATATGACTTTAGGACCACGACCACCTTAAATTAAGTAAGTAAAGGAATGCTTTTTGCAAAATGTAGTAAAATTGCAACATGGTATGGTTTTGAGATTTATACTATGAAAATCGTATTCCATGATCAACATAGTAGATGACAGAATAATAAACCTTAATAATTTCCGAAATAAAATTGTCTGTAAATATCACAAGGAGGTGTTTCAGTACACTGAACTCTTGCAACGGATATTTAGCCCTCATATACTGCGCCTTAAGTGGCAACTTATCATTGCCTGGTGGCATTGCTTTCCCAGCTGAGCTATTTGTCGCCATCTATCGATAAAATTTCGAATAAGAAAATTGGCGGAAATATTTAAATGCAAAGACGCTAACAAAAATATTTCCAACAAAACAAGTCAATTTAGGACGCATTGCGGCAATTTTGCACTATAACATTTATGACCAATAATAATTATTTACGACATTATGCAAATGATAAACCGTAGGGAAAGTTGAATTAGTTATTCATTTTGTCGATTTACTGCTATTTTTACCGAATATTTTCAAGGAAAATCAACGAGCCATACACGAGTACTTGAACTTATTTTTGAAAATAAACCTGGGTTAAAATTTTCATGAAGATGGACCAAGATCAGTGAATTAGTGCGTTTATTCGCTGACCTGACGGAACAATTCATATACAGCGGTTTTCAACTTAATCAGTTGTCAACAATATACGTGTATATATATATATATAGAAATACATACATTCCGTGACTAAAACTATGATATCACGTTTTATAAATAGTAATCAACAAATGACATTTCCTTCGTGTTGGACAAAACGTTATGTGATATAATAAAACATTTATTTGTTTGTATTTCATATTGCTTAATGTTAGTTATTGTTTAGGGGCAGTTTACATGCAACATTGTTAGCCCTGCTTTATCAATTCTACGGCCTACTGACTTTGATAAACTTTATACGACTAACCCTGATCTGATAACATGTTATTTAGACCGCTTGTGTTTTGGCGTGGGAGGTTGCCACTTGACATGCGAACCATATAAAAATCGTTTGAATTTCAAACTCATTTTTATGGGAAACCATGGAATGGTCTGTTTTTATCGTTCACTATTCTGACCTTGGGATGAACAATTTGGCAAGCGAAATAGCGCTGTCGTCAATAGAAATTATATACGTTAACTAAGAAAGAACATCATAATTAATTAGTTGGTAATGTTCTCTAATTGCAATTTCACCAATTAATTTGGAATCCAATTAGTAGATTTTGGGTCTAGACTCTAGACTCAACTTAAGGTTAAGATTGGGTTCGTGTGTGAAACTGAAATATAAGACTACAAAATAGAAAACTCCTGAAATTTCATGAAATCGTGAAATTGAAAGAAAGATTGTGAGAAAGTTTTTTTGGTTGTCAGTTATGCATCTTTGTGATTGTAATGGGGAATACATCTTTACAGTACAACCTCACTAACCTGAACTAATTGGAACCGATACCTGTTTGGATTAACAAAATTTCGCATTATCCAAAGATATATTGCAAAATTAATCGTTTTGAAATCATTTTTGTTTCATTCAGTGTCTATACATATTAATTCATGTTTTACATACTACATGCATTTTGACAATACATAAAAATGTATCTTCATTTTTGAACATTGCGTCGGAGGACAGTATGCAGCAGACTTGGGCAAATTGTACTCAGGAGTAGGAGTACTGGTTACGAGTACAGATGAATCATACTCCATAGTGCGAGTAAAGAATATAATAGGTAATCATATGAAATGAGTAATCAGCCTTGAACAGATTGCACTCATGCATGGGATGGTGCACTAATTAATTACGACGACAGTGAACAATTACTCATGAGCAGAGTGCATCTTATCAGTAATAATTTAGAATGAGTTCAGATGTAGTTAAAGAGTACAGTGGAATCATACTCAGTAGTATAAGTAAAATACATGTAGTATATGAAAGGAGTACAAGTATCGTAATGATACTTGTAATTGTACTCATGGTTATACGAGTACACCCATACCTCGTTTTACGAGCTAGATTACGTTCCAGAAAAGTTGGCCGTAAAGCGAAAAAGCCGTATAACGAATCAATTATTTCTGCATTGTGATTTTCATTTTTTTTCCTTCTTAAACGAAGTGAAACCCATAAGTTGTTTTATTGTTAGCCAAAATCCTACTTTGTTTGTGCAAATAACTTGTCACATTGTTTAGCCACTTTCTTTATTTACAGCAGTTTTTTTTTTGACCGTATAACCAAACATTGTGGGCCGTAAATCAAAACAGTGTCATAATTAAGCAAAGGCCGTTATAGCGAAAGGCCGTATAACGAGGTATAGGTGTACTGATTACGTGTTGACCTATAGATCAACGTGGAATGGAGAGGGTGTGAGGGAGAGAGGGCGGGCCCCACTGGTTTAGGGAACTCAACTTATTTTACATGCAGTAGGTTTTATTTCAAACAGACACAAAATATTTTAAAAAAATCATTTATGTTATTACTGATTATGAGAATCTATCGTATACAATCTGATCATGAAAGGGCTGTGGAGGAAAGAACAGTACATCTAAGAAGTAACTAAAGTTCATTTCGTTGGGGAAGTTTAGAGGCCTAAAGAATATGCTAAAGTTATAGAGGGCCTAACGTTTCTAAACATTGTAAGGGATATATTCTCATATCCAGTAGACGCACAAGTAAAAGGAAATAGGAATTAGAAGAATATGGAGTGGAAGTATAGAATGTACGGTTGTGGAAACAACTGTGGAAATCATCGCTAATTCTTGTTGCTAACATACTACAGAAGTGTACCTATGCAATTTTTGTTGTACAGTATGTACAGTGTATGCATGCATTTGTATTTCATTTTCTTGTACCCTTCTGAAAACGCCGGTTAAGCCGTAAGTCCGAGGGAAAAGTAAAGGACAACTAATTGTCAGGAGCTTACGATATCAAAATCTTCAAGAACTGCTGCTTCAGGGAATACCATGGAACTGTACTGATTATTGTACAAGTTATATTCAGTAAATAGGAGTAATATGTAGCTACCAGTGGATGTTCATAACATTCCTGACAAGTTTGTTCATCGTCGATCCCATAGACACATGTGGGAATTGAAATTAAAAACGCCTCCTACCAAACAAACAAACGTATTAAACTTTTCATTGTGGTAACCCAGGGTGTCACGATGAAACCCTTTGAATGTCTATTCCTAAAAAATGAACAGAAAAAAACACATTTTGGCAACGAGTGCCAAATATACGGAATGATTCACCAGCTTGTTGTTGTTATAATATTATTATAATTACAGTGGTGTAAATTTCCATTAATATCCCGACATTTGATAACACGTTTCGTTTCATGACATGTAGTCATTGACTTATTGTAATACCCAACGTTTTCTCGTTATGGGGGTCCCATGGCAGGGTAGTTGATTATCATGGAGGATGCTCTGTTAATTCAAGCGACTTAGAAACAGGAAGCCGTGGCTGGACCCAATATCCGTTTGACCAATAAACGCTGGCCAGACACTCATTAATTACTCAAGAGAATATTAATGTGCGCAGTTGGCACTGGAGTGTTTCGATTTCTCGTGTTTCGATTCGGTGATGTATGACATCGTCATCGAAATGTATATACTGCTTATTATCAGATGAGCATAAAATAACCGCTAATGTTTTGAGCGTCCAGTTTAGGACCAGAACAGCAGCATATCAGGTACTGTAAATTATAGCAACTTTAGTCAACTAAATTGTCGAGACTACTGCATGTCAAGGGAATGCACATCAAAGTTTCACTAACCGGACATTAAGACAGATTTTAAAATGCAAAACCCACAATGAAAATATGTAATAATTCATTTACTGCAATCGGACTATAGTGCAATCTGACAATTAGTAAATATCGAAGCATGTCTTTTGTTTACATACTTGGCAACCTTAATTGAGAATTAAATTAATACTTCCAGGATATTGCATTTTTGTTTTTTTGTTCTGTTAAATGATGACCCGAAATTAATACGTTTGTTTGTACGAGTAGTTTTGCAAAACTGTTAGCATAATGACTCTGTATTAATTCAGTACACACATTGTTTGGGAAAAAGTGAAATGTTTACATTCAAAAAAATATGATTTTGATTTTGTGAAATTATATTGGGAATGAAAACTGGTGAGTAATTTTCAATGTACACGAATATAGAAGGATGTTGCTAAATGTTGCATTGAGGTATGATACGATGATATTTACAGAATGTTTAAATGTTGAGTAATTTGAAATGTTTTGCGCTATATATAAATAAGCCCTTTCCAGGTATACAACATTTAATTCCTGTAACGAAGCCGTATTTGCAAAGATTGCATAACATTAATATAAAATTAAAATAATGTCTAATAATGTTAAACATAAAACTATAGATCATTATGCAATATTGCGTCACAAACGGCATCACGTGGCTTTTAAAATCCACTGTATAAGTGAAAGTTTGTCTATAAGTAACTAACTAGGTATCGTAGCATTACTTGATTTTTGTAAGTTTCCAGGGGCAGTGATCAATAATTAAAAAATACAATCAACATGAGTAGGATTAAGTTAATTTTTAATTATGGATCATAGCGCCTTAAAGCCTACCAAAAGCAAGTAATGCAACGAAATTTAGACGGTAACTTATGGCTAGAGAATCATCATGTATGGCAACAATTATATAATATATTATAATATTACAGTTAAAATTAAAGTCACGTGATGCCGTCAATGACGACATATGGATAAGGTCCACGAATGACACGTGACTTGCACGTGTTGCTGTTTTTAGAACGTTGCCATAGAACAACGCACACGTTCGATAAATTCATCCGTAACAGACTAATATGATAAATTTGATAAATTTTAAAGTTTCTAAGTTTTATGGATACTTTAATCGATGTTCTTTTAAAAACTTGGAATATTGGAAGTATCGACAAACATCTGTTATTGAGGCGACCTTTTGATAGGTTTGATCGTCTATGTTCATTGTTATAACAGACACAGTTGCGTTTTTGCCATCGGTTATTTGCAGTTTACTTTCATGGAAAAGCTCCCCAATTTATTGAATATTATCTAAATCACCATAGCACCTGTTGAGTTGATATAAAAATTCTGCTCATATCATCTTCCATAACCTGGAAAACATTTTTTCCGAACTCATCAATTGATAAGTCTATCCTGGAAGATAATCTAGAGATGACACTGGTAGAAAACCCTTTAAAACTTAATTCGTAAGGTAAGCTAATACTTCCAACCATAAAGGCTTTCTGAGGCTTTTACTAAAATATAAGAGTACATACTGTGTGCATTTAGGAATGCTGAGACTTGTTTTCCATTGGTAATTTAGGTCTGTACGACATTAATGCTTCTTTAAACTCGGATTATATCAGTATGTGCCAATAATACAGAAACTTAAAAGAATGTTCAGGTGAATCTCGTATGCGTTTAGTTAAAATGGATACGTCGATATCAATTCGGGTTGATTTTGCCAGTGAATGTTTGGAATGGCATAATTATTATCGCAGAAGACATGACGTCCCAAGCCTAAAGTATTCAAAATCGGTAAACATATTCGTGTGTATTCAAACCATGCATGCAACAAACTTCTGCTAACTTTTGAAACATTCTATATTTCAATGAAGCTGTGCGCTTATGCCCAAGAATGGGCTAATATCATTTCCATAGATGACAGTATGAGACACCGTCCCGACAACATATATGGTGAAAATATTTTCGTCAAATGGTCTACTGAATCTGCTCACAAAATTAAAGGTGAATCGCATCTACAATGTTAAATTCATCACAGATGTACTATGTTAGACAACTCATATTTGCATTCGTCCGATTTGTAATCTACATATATAGCAACGGAGGCTGTGAATTCCTGGTATTCGGAAATCGACTATTTTAGATTTGGCATTGACGATTTTAGCATGAGAACTGGTTAGTTTGCATATATTTAAACATAAGAATACTTTTGACGCACCCTGTACACTTTGTAATTGCAATAATTCACATTGTACAGGGTTCATTATAAATCATTTTATCCAAAACTTTGAAAAACCGATTGTATAGTTTACCTAGTAGAGGGTGATTCAAAAGTTGTTCATCAACACGTTCACAAGTGCAATTTGTTTACACTATTAGAGGAATTTGAATAAATGTCAGGACAGTATAATTTCTACAACTAGTTCAAAGTAATTCACGACAATAATAAGCGTATTTAAAATATTCAAAGAGCATACAAATTAAGGTATATATTCCAAACCGCTATTTCCTAACTGTATAGGTCACTTCACCCAGGTGGTTTGGAAAAGTTCAAAAAAGTTCGGTGCTGGCCTTGCCAGAAGCGGCAGTGGCAAGATTTACGTGGTTGGGAATTATCACCCAGCTGGCAACGTCCAAGGAGAGTTTACAGCCAATGTACTTCCACCAAAAGATTTCCTATAAAGTTGATAGAGGGTGCTGAAGTAGCTTAATCAAACTCCAATGAATGCTTAAGAAGAATTAATTATATGATGGTTTTGAGGAATTTTGAATTGAGGATTTAGGTCAAACGAACATTATTATGTCACACATACTATACATTGGTCGTTGTTCGCTATTTAAAAATTTGCGATTATTTCATTGTCTGAACTTTTATTTGCATATATAATTTATTAAATTGTATTGTACGCAAATGATTGTATACTCAGCTGTATGATATTACTATTTCTTTGTTGGGAAACATTGTCCATATGGAAATATTCCTGGATATTATTGTGATGATATCAGGAAAGATTGCAACTTTAATAAATAAGCATGGGTGTTTTTAGGATCTTACATCAAAGTGAGAAATCACATTATATATATAGTACATGTACAGTAGCGTGGTTTAAACGTGAAATTCTTCAAAAACTCCACACAATTCGTTGGAAGATTACATGATCAACTTGGACCCTTCATATGGATATAGGAAATTCGATTCATTTTACTTTACCCAGAATATAATGAAAAACATGTGTGTATTTACTTGATATTTCAACTTGAACCTACTGTGTGGATGCAGCTCAGTGGTACAGTGTTTGCTTCGCAAGTGAATGGCCCCGGGTTCAATCCTTGGCTTTTCCATTTGGTTTTGATTTTTACTTGAAGGATAAAGGAATTTACACGTTGTCTACAAAGAATGCTTCCTGCTAGAGCTTTCTTTCTGTATTTCGTTACTAAGAGTCGAGGAATGTGGGAGATTACATGTTTAACTAGGACCCTTCTTGGGGATATAGGGTATTGGCTTCATTATTTATTTACCCAGATTCTAATGACACACATGTGTGTATTTACTTGATATT
>JAQGAE010001428.1:0-23149 GCA_034696685.1 Julus scandinavius
AGGTTAGGTTAGGTTAGGTCAAAAATGCAACTTTTTTTTTATTTTTTTTTTTGGACCCTAAAAGGTCCACCGCTACCTGAAATTACTCTAATATGCATAAAATAAGTTTGTTTTTTTGTAAATCAGCAATTTATTCGATGATCTTGAAAATCCACTTGATTGCAGTCTGGATTCATTGAATCGTTCCTCTTGATTATTTCATTAATCTTACTCAGCAAGGGAAATGGGGTACGTCCACAAGTAGGCTGGAAATCGTCCGTTTCAATTGACCATATCATAACGCCTCCGATGTTCAACTGATTTACCAGTTTGCACTAAAGATAAAAGTATAGCTTATACATATTTTGTCAATAACTCATAGATATGCCAAAATATTACCCCTCACCTTTTCTTCGATGCTTTCTGGGTCATCGTACCCAATCCATTGGTTATCCTTGTACGCATATGGAGTTTTGTAATAGGGATCCACCACTACTTCCCATCCAACATCCTGCAGATCAACACAGATCTGTAAAGAAGTAAAAAAACATACTGACTTAAAAATATTTTAGACAAGAATGCATTACCCATAAATGCATACTTCATTATAGCCGAGTGTGCCGGCTTGCCTAGTGTATGGTCCAGCTTGACCAGGTCCATTAGTTGGGGCACCAATGCCGTGATTACTCGGATTGGCCAAGGCGAAATTGTGGCCATAAGTAGCCATTCCCAAATTAATGATATTGGCTGGCGCCCCTAATTGCATCCAGTAGTTCACCGAGAAATTCTAAAAAATATTTTATTTTGGAAAGTTTATGCTGTTCATTAATGTCATGACACAATTTGAATTAATTTTATCCTAATACTCACTGCATTGAGCATTTGTTGATAGGAAGATTCATTTGGATTTGCATACAGTGGGGCATTGAGACCTGATTAATCAAGACATGTTATTACTGGTATTGTCATCAATGTAATTTTACACTTTAACATTTTTTTTTTAAACAATTCAACATTTTTTGAGTAATTATTATTATACGCCACGTACGAATATTTTTAAAATAATAGAAAATAACAAAATTCATTGAATTTTTAAATTACAATGTTTTTAATACTGCTTATACTGCAGATATGCTTTACAGTAATCTTAATACCCTTTGAATCACCCTTTGAACTTACCCGTGAAACTTTCCCAAGTACCATGAAAATCGTAGGTCATTAAATTAATATAATGTAAAGATCTATAACAACAATAAGTTGAGCTTTAGTTTCCTTATACGATCACTATCCTGAAGCAATTATCTCATTAAATTATTAATGCACTAACTTGACAATTTCGACTACATTATAGGCTGAATCAATAGTGTCTTTCCCCGCAGAAACAGCAGCAGTTAAAATCAGTCCCGCTGAGTCAAAAGCTGTCCTGAGTTCCTTAACATAAATTTCAAAATTAAATATATAAATTTTGAGTATTGTGTAATTTTCAGAATTCGTTAATAAAATTTGAGCGTAACGTACTTTCAGTAATTGAACGAATGCAAGACGATCCGATAATTGACCACCTCGTTGAGTGGGATATTCCCAATCGACATCGAGGCTAAAAATTGCATAGATTTAAAAGTATTGTAAATGATTCATAAAAGAACATCATATCCTTATTTTTATTAATATATATAATTAACTTTTACATTTAGTTAAATTATAATTAGTAATTAAATGGATTTGTTGAAAAGTAAACGTTAATAACCGAAATATGCCCCGTGAGAGGCTGGTATAGCTTAGCTTGAAACATTGATTTTAGTGGATTGGGACGCGGTTAATCCTTCCTCGCGCATGCGTGCATTCACATCTGCCATTTCCGGCTATAGTTACCAGCCACTCACGTCCACTATCGATTAATAGTGAGATGAACGAAATTTTAAACTTATAAGAATTGGCATGCCTGTTTCTGCATATATTTTACCCATGAAATCCATATTTCTTCAAAAATGGTACAACAGTTTTCACGAAATTAGCTCTTCGAACTGGATCATTGGCCATTACGGAATATTTTTCTGATCCCTCATTCCAACCACCTATACCTAAGAGGCATTTCAACTTTGGGTTCTTTTCCGCCAATTTAGCAAACCTGTTATAAGCACCTATTTCAAGAAGATTATCGTTAGTTAGGGATGTAAAAATAATAACGGTGCACTGATATCAAAAGACTTACCTTTCCCGTAATTATCATATAAATCATTGTAGGGATCCAGAGACTGGATCTCGTATGTGGATGGATTTAAACCGGCAAAGGCATATATCGCGATGTCGCAAATGAAAGGGTCAATGTTTTCTACATCGAATTTTCCCAAATCAGGGCGGTATACAGCCCAACTTCCAAAATAGCAAACAAGTCTTTTATCCGTTGAAGAAGTCATTACTCCTGTTCAAAATTTTAGTTTATGAAAAATGGAAACCTGCATGCATGGATCTATGCCAGATCATAAATATTGGGTCATTTACCACCAGGTAAATGATTAATATTAGATCATTTATGATTCAAATAGCTTTAAACTTAATTTTATAAGGTTATAGTAAAATCTGCAAATATTTTAACGAAATTACAAAGTATCAGTATTACCTGGAATTAAAATTGTTGACCAGAAACCCACGAAAAACTTGAATAAGTGTATGGCTTGCATATTGTTTTCACTTTTCTACGTCTACAATCTTGCAATTATTTGTATCTACCGACTAAAAGGTATAAACAAACCTCGAGTTCACTTTTACCTTATCACTGCCGGACCAGGACAAAAAAAAAACTCCCAAAAACCTTCTTCTTTGTTAGCTGTGTAGTCATGTGAATCTTACAAGGCAGGTACTATGACTTATATAGAGGAATGTGTGGGCGAATTTATGCACAGACAGGTTCCACCCATGGATTCTGACAAGCTACTCACGAGGAAAACAGTAACAACCCCAAGAAACTGTTGTACATAACTTAATGGATTTAAAAAAAATTCAGACATTGATTTTAAACGACTTTGCTGAATAAAACAAGTTTAATTGCTAATTAGAATTACGAGTTATTAAGCTTTTCCTATTGCTTTAAATTGGATAATTATGGCTTATAAACCCATGATTAAAGTAATGATTGCCTGCTATACGTATAAAACATCAGAATATTTATTAACCGATTCAAGGTGAATATACGTGTTTTCCCACGATGGGAAAACTATCGTGCATTAAAACAATATGTTAATTAATTTAAATCACCTTTTGCCATCTCTATAGCTTATAAAATTTAAAAAATATCTGCTAAGAATTCAATTCTATGTACGAATTTTGAACAGATAACATTGAATTGATCATCATAAAGCATATAATTGCATTAAAACCCAACTTTTCTTAATTTCGTTGGGAAGAATATTTTATTGAAAATTATGTGAAGTATCCCAATACTTGTTATTGGAATTTTTAATAAAATATATAATACCAGTATCTATAAAAAGTCAAAATGTCAAACTTAAAAATGCTTTTTAAGTTTCTTCTAAGTAGTAGACATAAAACAGGAATTGACGAATACATTACTGGTGAAAGTTACTTTAAATCTTGAAATTATATTGCGATTTTAAAAGCCATTGAACCTCAATATGCACAAAGAGTTTTGTGGCACCCTGTAATTTTGTTATCAATGTGACACGATATTGAGGACACAAGAAATACCTATCGCCAAGATTGCCAAGTGTCATGTTGTTTACCGTATGATGAGTCCTGCAAAAACTTAATTGTACGTACAAATTTTAGAAAAATGATAGAAGTTACTGCAAGATTGACAAGAGGAACTGCTTATATTGCGGGTGAAGTAATAGAATGTGTGGTAACCTTTAAGAATCCTCAAGCAGACTCTAATACAAGAGCTCAATCGAACAAGTAAGAGACAATTTGTGCCATTAATTTTTTAAAGTAATTAAATGTGTTGTTGACCTCTTCAAGCTGGCAAACTCAAACAACATGTACTTTATGTATTTCAGCGATGTGTGTGAAACGTTAGCATGGGCTAGTGCCCAAATCCATTGTCAGTGTACCGTAAGTGACGACAAAGTAATTTTCCCGTCCTCATCACCAATTGCACAAGAAGAGGTTGCAATCTCTAATAAGAACACCTCATTTGCTCCATGTGTTGGTGAACGAGGACATGTTGTCTTATCAACGAAGCCAAAAATTTTGTTTTGTGACGTTCGGTTGCTTCCGGGGGAGAGCAAAAGCTGTGAGTAGACGTCCAGTCTGACCTTGCCTTTTCAATACACTAGCATTTTTATTTTGCGTACGTATGATTTCTTTTCTGTGCATATAGTCATTTATAGGGAATCATTATCATGCGGAGCTCCTCCTTCTTACCGAGGACACGCAGTCAAGTATTCGTACAAGATCACCTTAGGCACCCAACGAGTCGGATCGACTATTCGACTTTTGCGAGTTCCAATAAGAATTTTGGTTTTGCCAGGTTTGTATGTTGTAAAGAAACTATAAACAGGTTTTGTGGTTGTTGGTCTTAACTTTTTTCTGCCTAAAAATGTTTCTTAATTTATTATTAGTTTTTTTTGTGCAACTTCTCTGCAGCAGTAGTTGATGATGCAACTAGCAGTGTTACAAGCATTTCCAAATTTGAAAGTTTTAATTTTAGCATTGTTTATTACTTTAGAACTGAAGTTGCACTCATTGCAAAAAAAAAAAAAAACCAACATAACTACATTTAAGTGTTATTAATTATATACAACTTTTAGTGCAACTCATAATTTAATGTTATATTATTAATTAAAGGATTTTTAGATAATATTTCCGCATTGAGTGATTGTGAAGATCGAGAGGTTCTTTGTCCAGCAAATCCATTCCTACAGAATCCGCGAAAGGAAGCTCCTTTAGATTTTGCCATGCAAATACTGCAGAATTTGACAGCACGACGTGCTCCAAGTGAGTATAACAGGCCACTATTATATCTACTCTCATTTGGCAACTGCTAACTTAATATCTGGCGTTTTAGGTTTCTACAGTATAACAAACACTCATGGGAAAGTTGTTCGGTTTTGTTTATTTAAACCTGCCTATAAGCTTGGCGAAGACATCGTTGGCACATTTGATTTTTCGTCTTCTACAGTAAAATGTGTTCAGGTAGAAGTATAAAAGTGAAATCATTTTCTTACTGTTTCACTGCAAATTTCTTTCCAACCAACTGCTATTCGTTTCCTTTATTTAGTTTTCTGTTACCTTACAAAGTGAAGAGATCATATGTGATGATTGCCGACGCAAACCGCAACATGGCAGCTGTATTATCAGTTATAGCAAGCATCATGAAGTATGTATCTTCTCGGAGCGAACACAAATGATATTACCAATTCCATTGACAGTCACACCTGCGTTCTTAACAGAATTAGGTATGATATCATATTTTATTTATTGCAAGTTTCTATCAGGATGATTTTTCAGAACTTCTGTGCTCATTTGAAGTATGATGTAGATAGCTGAATTTTCAAGACAAATGGTAATTGAATTACGCGTATTTGTTTGAATTTCGATGCATTTTTCAAAGTATAAAATTAGAGTTTTCGTAAGGATTTGAGTTGAAATAACTCTGATTTACATAGGGGAGGAAAATTCTCTTTTATTTCTAAGGCAGTCCTTAAAACGCAATAACTGTTTATTTCCTTATGATAAATTGGCATTTTCTTAGTTAATTATGAGAAATGTAAAAAACCTTTTCAGACAGTTGTACACATTTTTGTCACAAGTATGGCGAGTTTCAATCAAGTTGTAACAGTGTGTTAATTTTCTATTTTTGTCAAGCATCTTTACAATGGCGGTTGCATTTCGAATTTGTCACAACAACTACGAAAGTGGAAAACCAGATGGCAGTATCAGATACCTCCTTAAGTTGTAATTGGCAAGGTCCATCAGCACTGGACATAGAAACGATGGTTTGGGATCTACCGATAACTGTGTATCCAACAAGCCCGCTGCACTTGATTCATGGTCCACAAAGTAAAAACGATGTTAGTGTTTGCATTTGAAAGCCAGTTATTTCCACAATGCCAATTTGTAAGCAGATATTTTTGGTAAGCAGTCAACATACAATCTGTAAAATAATTTATTTCTAGTTCATTTTATTTGGTTACAGATAATTATGTACACGCTTAGAAAACCATGTCATATGCATGTATTGCTACGCGTAAATTTCTAAATAAATTTTATTGATCTATTTTGTAGAAGCTTTTGGCTGTTATGGAAACTTTTATAACTATACCTTTCGACTGTCCTTTGAGCTAAATACGTATATTACCTATATGCAGTAGTTTAAACCAATAGAGTTGCAATTGGAATTAATTAAATAAATGGTTCATTACAATTTTTATATTTATTTTATTAACATATTGTTCTGGGCATTTCAAAAACTACAATTAAGGATATGAAGTCAAGCTGTCTCAGTAATGCTGCTACTCTGGACCTCCTCTCTGAAAATTGAAATAAGATTTATTCATATATTCCATTATAGGACGTTTAAAGTTTACAATACACAGTACATACCATTATATACGCTATTTCTATCTCGGATATAGGTTTTCTTGCATATCTAGATGGCAACTGGGAATCTTCAATTGCATTTCCTGAAGACTGTGACGATTGGGTAGCTGTTTGAGCAATTGGTTCATGGGAGCCTGAAACATCAGTAAGTATATAATTTACTTTACATATTCGTGATTCAAAGAACCCATTCATTCACATAAAGATAGAATTACTGACCCAGTTTCACCGGACCACCTTTTCTAAATTTTATAAGAGGTAGATGAGGTTTGATCGCCTGAAAGCAAAACGAATTGAAATTTAGCATTAATAGTAAACGCTCGTTTATTTGTACCAAGTGAAAATTATGAACTTGTATTGTATAAATAAAGATTACAATAGCTTATACCTGTAAAGACTTCGCTGCAGCAGTAGCAGCCATTTTTAAATGAACTTTATTTTTATGGCCGACTAAAATTCCGTAGGCAAAAGCGCCATTACTTACACGCCATCCTATGTATGCATACATGAAATTCAAAACAAAAGGGCGGCAATTCTTGTTCATTCTTGAAATTTTGTCAAAATTTGGCGCAAAAGTAATTTTAACCAAATTAAATATTCATAAATAAATAACTTTCTCACGTATAGATAGCTTTAAGCATGTTTAGAAGCTGAAACATCTTCCTTTGGGTTAAACTTATAACGGTGGAAATTATTATGAACTTAAGTGATTTGAATAAAATCAATCACACCAAATTTTCAATGAAACGAAAATAATTATTTTAAAAAATTAACAATTTAATAAAAAAAAAAAAAATTCTTTTTATGTTTATGCATCGCGCCAAATTCAAATTGAAAACTTTGGCACAATACTGTGAAGAAACAAAAATGTGGCGAGATATCATAGCTATTTTTAAATTTATTATGAAGTAATTTTTTAGTACATATAAATGCAGATTTTAAAGACGAATATTGCTAATGGAATAATATAGGAATTCTGTGATTTACCCATGGCATTCTTACGACATTACAGTTATTAAATGCTATTTAGTCACCTATGTGAAGAATGCCAAACTGAAAACTTTCCATGTGCATTTAAATGATACAAAATCTTTGAATTATTGCAACCAAAAATAAAAACGAAAATCTCAAGCGTCTAAATTTTAGTGATTCTATTGTTACGGAAATAATACTTTTTTTCGCCTGGAATTGTCAATCTATGATTGTGGTTTAGGCATTGAGGGCTTCAGTTTAGACTTACATCCGCTTTATAGATGCAAGGTTTTCTCATTTATGAAGTCATCGACTGCATTGAAAATCAATACCGACGATGACATCAACAACAACAAGCCAACATTGTGAATTCAACCTGCAAGAAGGAAATGAAATACAGCAGCTGTACATTGCGTAATATTACGCTCTTAAAAAAGTACGCGTTTTGTCCCCTAGAGTGAGCCACCCAACACCCCGATGACGTAATGGCAAGCTGCGAGTGCGGTGCTCGTGAACGAGGCTCGAGGCCGCTGGTGAGAGGCAGAAAAGAAGGATGCTTTTCTCAAATGTATTCCAGTTTAGCAGTTGCCGTGCTTTGGAGGAGGTCGTGCTTGGAGTCGCGCACGAACAAACAATCCGTAAATTATCCAACAAGTACACGATTCGAGTGAAAGTGATCTCGATTGCGACTTTGGCCGATCCTCTAAATCGTCACCTTTCGGCATAGCCTATCCCATCCTTTATCCTCTTCGGTCTGACACCACTATGAAATCCATCCTAAAATGAAGATCAGTTTGAACAGTATGCATTCACGATGCGCTGTGACGATATCCAAATTGGCCTCTACGAAATCAACCGTATGTACTAATTGCTACTATTCGAGTCTTCACGCCAAATCTCCTAATAACGTATTTCTCAATCGTGCTTTTGTTACCGTGAGTGCCGGCTGCGCGTAGGCCTACATTTTTTTTTTTTTGTCGAAGAAGTATCTCCAACATCATGACGAACTTGTGCTTTTACATATTTACTACGTTGTATGTTTACCTAACGTGTGCTAATGCCCACGCCAAGGATAGTAATCAGATTTTCATGAATCAATTTGCCGTGCGGATTGATGGTGGCAAGGAAGCTGCGGAGAGGATAGCGTCGAAACACGGATTTGTCAACTTAGGAGAGGTGAGATAATTAACACTCTTTGATTAACCTTTACAATGTTTACATGTATGCAACTGCTCGTTTATGTAAATTGCGGTATGTCAATTGACAAAACCAAAAAAGTGGAAGGATTAGTTGGCTTTCAGTTTTGCATGGCTTCATCATTCAGGATATTACTCAGGAAATGAGCTGCGGCTTATCCTGCTATATAACGGTATAGAGTGGAAAAAATGTAAGCTTAAATACTGTTAGATTTTAGGCTGGTGGCTTTCAGTATCCTGTACAGTGACATACTGTTTATAAGGTCAAATATCCCTAAGATACAGCATGACGTGCTTACATCAGCTGACAAAAGTAGGCTACTGGCAATGTGAACCCGCGTCATATCAATGTACAAAATAGTTTTTAACTACCAGATAGAAACGGCCTGAAAAAAAATTAGACTTGCAAGCAAGCGTTTCCACGAACTGTCAGTTGTATTGCCATACGTCGTTAATCCTTGAATTTAGAAAAAAAAAGTAATCCAGTAATGCCTGACTTGCATATAAACTTAATTATCATAAATTAAAGGTCGACCAGTTTAACTTGGATAAAAATTACTGAACCAAAACTAGCACTTTAGGAATTATTTAGCCGAAGAGTTATTCAAAGACAAGTGACATATGACGTCAATATAATTAAATGACCACCCGTAGATTGAAGTTGTGTAAAATGGCGTTTTGTGATTTTGATATTTTATTTGGGACTATTTGGTATAGCAACCTAAAAACACGATTCCTATATGTCTGGGTCATGAGTGGAATAATTATTATCATAGAAAAAGGTATTAATACTGTTGTCTACATCAATGTAATAATTGAAAGTTGCAGTTAAAGGTTAACATGTGACCAGTATGTTGCTTGTCGATGTTGGGAATCGATGTTGTCGAGAATTGCAGAATTGTAAAACAGACATAGATCGTTATACAAAGGTTATTAACATCAAATTTCCACTTGTTCGACGCAATTGTGTAAAATAATAATATAAAATACTAAGCATATATGGTGTTTTCCTATGATGAAGTATCAAAATTAATTTGAAAACATTTACTGTATAGATCATCGTTGCTTTAGAAACCACGATAAAAAGTAAACTCAAAACATATCTTGTGTAGAATATATTTCATTATACAGATTGTTCCGCTGATGCGTTTTAAAATGCTTAATTATTAGTTGGCGAAGTGCGTCAAGAAAATGCCAAAGTTTATCTATGTAGCTCTTTATTAAAATAAAAAATGTAATTTCTTAGAACGGAAATGCCTTTAAAGGAATGATGTTTTTTTTTCCAAAATTGATCTTATGCATTTTCAAGAATAATGCTTAGCCCTTGAAGAGACAGCTGTAAAATAATACAGCCTGCAAGACAATATGCACAGTCTTAAGTGATGTTACGTGGGCGTATATGTCACAAATGGTTTCTCTCGGTTGACATACATGTACAGTATCATGAATATTGGTTACATATTTCTTCACGCACATTTTGCATTACCACGGTTGACTCATCAGCAGCCCTTGGTAAGATTGCAGCATTGGCCATCTTGCTCCCCTCAAAAATACACTCAAAATGAATGCAGCTCAAGTTGGCTTGTCGGACTCTGACTTTATTGACCAAAGCTTTAGAATAATTAGCCTGCAAGTGCTGAATATTTTGTTCAAACTTATACTTAACGGCTCGCAATTAGCGATCATGGTATAATTTATTTTTTGTTTGCATTATGAAGTTGTCATGTAGGCGATCAAATGTAAAGGTTGTGAATTAAGGTCTACTATATACAAATCATAACTTGGTGTGGGAATAGGTACCTTTGTTTTTCAGGATATAGGCCTAGGCCATCATTTTTTTGAAATGTCAGGTTTCTTCCCCAAAAAAATAGGTTCAAGATTTGCCTAGTCATTCAATAAAAATAACACCAACATTAAATCCTTTCGGGAGGAATAATGAATTTTTTTAGAAAGGCGTAGTTGGTTTTTTTTTCCTCCTCTTTTGGGATTTTTGGCATCATATTTAGCCTACACTATGACTGCCCAAAATGCTTTATACCGTGCATTAACCTCGCTTCCTTTTTCTTTACTAGAAAAATAAGAAAACCGTAGACCTACATATATTATTTCTATTGCAGTTAGCTTGGAAAACTTGTTAACACGTCTGTAAAACTTATTTATTATCTAGGCTGCCAGCTTTTCCACTATGTCAACCGTTATTGTGGTAACCCTTGCTAAACGTTAATAATGCGTCTTCAAAGCAAGGAACTTTATCCTGCTTTTTAAAGGACAACAATGATACAAATTTCTTGTACATTTTGAGAGAAACAAACAATTTTGGAAACTGGCAAAATTGACTGGGCACTCAAATTTGATTTGGGCCATACTAACTTGAAAATCAACCTTAGAACTTCCCTCGAATTTCCAAGCAAAAGCAAATGTTCTATATTCTAAAGTTCTCGAAATTTTCAGGAATTTAACAATGTCACAATTTTTTTTCTTTTTCTTCTTATGATTGAGGACATCTTTGGCGAAACTTGATTTGCATTGAATGCGTTAAGCTACCATACTTTTCTTTAGCACTTGCAAATACTTTTATGGTCATTCGACAGCTGTTGTAATTTTTTTTTCTGGAATAATTACGAGTAATCTGGGACGACAGTGTATTATTTGGGATAACGATTTACTATGTGCAGATTTTTCAAATAAAAAATCTTGTATATTGAACTCAATTGCTTGGTGAGAGTCCAGGCTTGGCAAATTTTAGCCTACTTTTGCTTTTTTTTTCCTCAATCAAAAACCAGAAAAAATGCCTTTCCGCTTGGAGGTATGAGAAAACTAATACTTTCCTTCACATGGCAGTGGAACAATTTTCATAAGTTGATTTCATTCTGAAATAAGTGCACTGAACTATATGACAGGTCCTAGGGCATTTCCTTGTTTAATGAATCTGCCTTGAAATGTTAGGTAATAAAGAGGTGTGATGAAACACATTTGTTGCCTATATATTTACCTGGTAAAGTTTCACATTTTCATCGCCCCACACCAGCCAGTGGCAATGGGGATATTCTGTAACTTTCTTAAAAATGTTTGTCAAGACGAGCTTAAGGCAGCCAAATGTGAGACTACAAGTTTGTTTCGCAACTGTGGTACGGGCCTTAGTTATTCTGCTTATGTTCTAGTATTTTAGTCGTTTATATGTTAATCATACTTTCAGTTGCCTTTGCTAATCTATTTGAAGGGAAATATCATCAGCAAAACTGAAATTTCGTACGCTAACAATGTGCCAAATGATTGTTATTTTGAAAATTCATATTTCAGGCCATGGATAGGTTCTCGGTATAATATAGCTTATTGCCATTTCTCGGTAATACGACGGACAATTTTTACAAGTACGAGTATAGTCGTGCTCATAACAGTATATGTGTATCGTTCATTTTATTTTTAGCACTTGTTGCAGTTTATTACGTGTAGGAATGTACACTATATATACGTGCCCAATGAAAGAAATGTGCCGCAAGTCTGGAATTGTAAACAAAAAGTAATGCATTGGCATTATCCAACGATAATTTTGTCACAGTACTGCTGAATGAGAGATGCACTGTAAAATAATTTTAAAAGTAAACACATACCGGGAGAAATTTGACAATTTAGGATCAATTTAATATTCAACAATTTGGTGTAATGTTTTTTAGTTATTATAAAAATATATTTATTCATTTTAAAATTAAGTTTAATAAAAAGAAAATAGGTGAAGTAATTCTACATGCCATTGGTTTTCTGACCTCGTTTTAGTTTTTCTAAATAATATCGTTTTGTGGATTAATTATTTTCAAGAATAGCAGTTTTTCCCCAGATGCCTTTGATTGACGCGCCACCTAGTTTGTCAGATTTCTGGAGCGAGCAGTGCATATGTTAATAAAATAAACACTTCTGAATACATTGCCATACACACTAGATATTATCATTGAATAATCTTTATCCAACATGCAATTCTAATCTCATGCAAGGTAAATGACATGTCATTGTTTATGCACCGTATAAAGCACGGGAATATGAAATTTAACGGATGACATTTTATGTGTCTGACCTTAGTTTTTTTTTAGAAAACTGTTTCTGTCTAGTTCACTTTTAGCATTAAAAAGCTGTTTAAATATTCGACATAATGTAATTGCGGTAAAGATAGACTGCATGGCCTTCCTCCACTTTTATGGATTGACGAGTTTTCATAAAAGAAAGGTATTCTTTGTAAAATTACCTAAACGTAATTGCTGTAAATTGGAATAATTTTTCTTTCTTAGGCGTATATTCATAAATGCTGAAAATATGTCAGTGTTGGTCTTGTCAAGTACAGTGGCCTTCCTGTTGTCGAGGTCATGCTAATAACTTGGGCGTGTTATTATAAATATACACTGTTCAGCACAATGGATGTCTGAAATTTGGGCTAACCATTTTGATAAGGCGTGCGCGCCCATGTTAGTAGAGTTATGACGTCATATTCTTAATAAATTGCATTCGTCCATAAAGTAATCGTGCTACACACTGTTGTATATGCTCGAATTACGAGATTTTTATTGTGAACCTAGAAGGAGAAATTTCAATTGTATCCTTGGTATTGATAAGCGGACCTTAGCTTTAATGTCAGACCTCGATAGGGTTACTGAATGTATACACATTTTATTTGGTATTTTATATGACACACCCAAGATTTTTTGCAAATGTGAAATATCAGTTCTATGTTCTCATTAATTATTATCAGTGTTAACTTAGTTGCGATTAACTGCTAATTTCAACTTGGAAATGGTTTAAATTCTTTGCTGTATCTTGAAAAAAAAAATTGCGTTAAAAATTGAGATAGGGCAAACCTTCAATGACCCAATTTGATTCGGAGGAAATTATATGTGCGTTTACTTGCAATGGTAAACTATAAAACTTCGTCTGAAAAAAAAATGTTTAAGCTAGGTTAATAGCCCATTTATTGAAGGAGAAAGTGTATAGACTGTTAAAGTTTTCTATCTCTACGCATCATTAAAAGGTACATTCATTTACCTGTGAAAGTTGAAAATTGGATGAAATTTGATATGGTTATGGATTTATGAATCACAACCATTCTTTCTTCCTCATAGCCAGAATATCATAAATATCAACCAAGAGCCCATTTTTTAAATATATACGAAAATCAGGTTTTAATTAAGTTTCTTTAAAACTACTAAAATAATCAATAAGATGTTCTGTAAAAACACTAAAATATTTTGAGTTCAATATTTGGCTACTTTGGTTTACTTTTTCGTTGCGTTTATACACAAAGTTGCAAACCTGCTCACATTTCCTGAGTAGATAATATATATATATATATGCAAAGATCAATTAAGCTCATCCGCAACAATTTGTTTGAATTAGTTTCCAAGAAAAAAACACGTAGGTTTTGAGTTTAAATGCTCTAATTGTTTTCAAAGAACTGCCACCAATTTTCGGGATAAAGTAAGCGAAATCGATAACCGTGCTCCAATCAAAACAGTTACTTTTACAAACCTAATTTGCAAACAAAAATAGAGTTCTCCTGTGCTATATGTAGTGCATGCCGTATATCCAGCATGGCACATTAATTATACATGTGTTCTCAATTGCACGCTAATTTATTTGCTTGTGTTGAGCTTGTTAGCCATACTTGGCCACCAAAATAGATGTTTTAACTTCCAACCAGGGTGATCACTAGACCATATACGCATTCAGCTGCTGCAAAAATTAGTTATGAAAGTTTTGTTGTCCTGATGGCTTATTAATCGGCGGTCAAAAATAACTTTCTCTGTAATGGATTAGAAAATATATTCTTTAAAATGTCTGGTCTCTCTCATCTTCAAACTTACGATAAGCGGAAACTCATGAAGCCATTAATAAATCCTGTCAATTGTTACGCTTAAGTTAAACAATATAAAGCATATTCTGGGAATTACTTGGTTGTTTATTACTTATCCATGTGCATTTATCAATAGTCATTTCTCTGTTGATTTTTAATCAAATATGGTGATAACGTAAATTAGCCGCGTTCTTCCATCGATCTATCTTTAATGAAATTTAATTATCAACGCTTATACAGATATTTTCATAAACATAAGTTCCATTAACGTGCCTTTCAGTTGATTATAAATAGGTTACTTAGCAATAAACTGTTCTTTAATAACATATGCTAGTACTGAATACGATACACCCTTTAAACCTTAAATTGCCCTTTATTGTGATGCCGTTGTTAATTTATTGAAAATCCAATTTGCGTTTGTCGTACTTGAATTTAGCACGCAGTGATCATAACAATAACAGAAAATCTGAATCATTATTTATCGGTATACAGATGAATAAGGTGTTTTATTGCATTACTGTTTGGCTTCAGTGAACCTTTAAGGGTAAAATGTAACCTCCAAAATGCACGGCGATTGTCACGTTCCCAAATCTGAGCTATTGTGCAGCTAGCATGCATTGCAGATCATTTAAAATGTTTAGAAATGGGCACATTCATTCTTCATCCACTATACCTACTATTGCATATTTTAACTCAATATATTTGCTTGTCATCTCTTCTAAATATATCTATCTTATTACATTACTTGATAATGTTATCAATATTAATTTGAAAATCAATTTAAAACGCCATTCTGGAAAAGTCACTACACATACCCTTGTGATTAATAAATGTATGTAAATGGATTCTATTTTACTCGTTATAAACAATTTTCAAGGGCCTGTAATCAACGTGGTAAGGAATTTTTATTTCCACAAATACACGTTTCTGCTCCAAGAATGCTGTAGATTTATTCTTAAATCTTGAATCATCCTATAATGTAAAACAAATCTATTAAAGTGTGTCACGGTTAACCTGCAGCGTTAATCCATTCATGAATATGTAAATTCGTTTTTCGATGTAATATTCACAAAAAATGAATAAATTTGCATCGCTTATTACGTTTGCGTTGCCGATGTCCTAAAAACGTTTTCATGTTTTATGGGCCAAAGGATCTGATATCATATTCTTATAAAAAACAATACATGACAGTATTTCTATGGCCTCAGCTGCCCATTCGCTTTAAGACTTTACTCATTCACTCCTAACATCATTTAAAATGTTTAGATTTGATGTGTATGTTCATCTTCATTTGAACATTATTTTTATATGTCATAGAAATTCCATATAATGTGGATTTCCAATCTTTTATCTCTATTTTCAGTGAAAGTTAAGTATGTACTCATTTTTCTTGCTTTACTCGTGCATAACTGCATTAAAAAAAATAAGCAGACCTATATTTACGGTAAATAATGTACATTTATATTTATGCATTTTTGCATTGAATACTTCCGCCGCTAATTAGCACAGTTTTATGGAAACTGGTACAATCTTTTAATACCGCAAGTCATTGAAATATGAATTACAAACCAACCCAAAGTAGTGTGTCTATTGGTGTAATGTGTCGTTATTGTTATTACTATTTAGGACGCGTTTAGCTATGAGTAAAGCAGAATCGTATATATTTCCACTAAATAAGGATAATAAGCTATTATTTCTTTTGCGGAAATTTGTCCCACAAATTCAAGGATTTGTTGTTCCTTTGTTCAATGCGTTTGAAAATTTCAATGGTTGCAGAAGTATTTGTTTAGTTGCTTAAAGTTCTCTCATGTACGTCAACAGACTGTTGTTTTCCCAATTGGCACATTAGATTTTTTTGTATAGATTTTGAGTTATTGTCATCGTGATTTTTTGTCATTGTTTTTTTTTTTTTTTTGTGCAAATTATTTAGCAATAGTGACTGTTGCATGGGGTAATATATCACGACAGACACATTGCATGGACAAAGCCAAATTCATACCCATGATTTGAATAGAACTTGCTTAGAGGAATTATAGATGAAGTTTCCTGTGATTTGCAACTTGATTCGCAAACTGTTTACGACAAAGATGTTTACGAACATTTCCTGTTAATAAAAATGCCAGAAACAGATTTAATAGGCATAATAGTTTGTCACGGGACCCTGATTAAGCCTTGTTGTTACGCTCCTTTGGTCCTTTATAAGTTATCGGTATGATCATAATGCCAAAGTGCAGAAAAGGCTCACATCTTGTTACCTGGAATGGTCATAATGTTGAAATGACATTTACGGGAAGAAACCCAAAACGACTTCAAATAATTGTGGTCAGAAAGAAAATATCAAAAGACAACAAAATGTACAATTACAACTATGCTATATATTATCAATTAACAAATTATTAAACCGTAACATAGAAATAACGACAATACAATATATTAATGCATTATTTTAAGGCAAGTAAATATTAAAATAAAAGCGTTTGTCAGTACAGCCATTTCGGAAAGAGGTTAATTATTCTATTGTTTCACTATAACGGTTCATTTGTAGACAAAGCATGTGTGTAGGCCTTCAGCAAACTATATAAAGCGGCAAAATATTTGTTATTACAATATTTTTCAGATGAACCTTGCCATAAGTTCGACTAACACTTTACCGTCGTGCTTGGCGCAAACACTTTTATCTTTCAACTCCTTGAACTAACTACTCTTTTCAAATTCAAGGCTCGCGTAGGAATATTTTAATTAGAAACCCCACCATTGCTGCGAAGGACATGTTTCGTTATAATAAATATGCCATCCAACACCGGTTCATTTTGCTGTGTTAATTGCTTCCTATCAGCGAAACGTGTACTATTTTAGCAGCCTACGATAGTACTGTGCTTTTAGTTTTTTCTTAGAACACTGCAAGGTCAAAAAGTTTTTTTTTCTTCTCTCGTTTTAATGTGCATCATGCAAGCTTATTGAAATTGCTATTTTCGTTTTTAATTTTGGAAACATCTTCTTTGTCCATAGATTGTTTTTAAAACACGGCATCGATTGTAGGCCTATAGACTTCAAAATCATGAATGCACTGGAAATGGCATTGGAGTAATCTGTGAAAAACGTAAATGTTGAAGGATGTTTGTCACTATGCTTGCAAATGTAACATTCATTGCACACGCAATTCATAACATGCTTTCTCAAACTCATGGCATAGTAAGACGCAGCTGAGGCTCAATTTGGGGATATGCATGTGAACTTATCATCGGCTGTAATGTTTAGCTTACTTTCAACGAAACATACATACACATTCACACATATATCATACATATACACATTCGCCCCTCATATACGGCCATTTTTGTAGGATGTGCATATCCGGATAGTCTCCCCGTTTCCGCCTAGTCATTAATATTGATGAATTGATCGACTCATATAGGCAGAATCCAAAGGGAAAGGGGCGACAAGACTGGTGCTCTCAGGCCTTCAGCTTAAAATTTGATAATTATCGTGATTTAGTCACGTTATGGCAGCACAACGCGGTATTAAAGTCATAATGGCGACTTACATCCCCTGTTGTCTAAATGAATTTGCACTACACTTGCTTACTGTTCTTGGATGTGTCCGGTATTTGGTGGTTTCTTTGACTATCACTTTCACCTCGATATTTTTGGTATTCAATGCATGGGAAAGTGATTTACATCTACATTCCGGCTACATATGCTGTACCTACCACGTACAGATGCTCATTTCCATTATTAATCGTCATTCTAAATAGGGACTTTAGCAAAGCCGTTAATTTGTAATTTGTTCAACGAGTGCAATGTACCATAATCTGTAATTTTATTTGAAATTACTTCCCAGTTTCTGATAGCGCGATCATAATACTGGTTACTGATCTCTCTCTCAATGGACAAATTGTTGCAGTTTGAGCAAATGAAGATAAATGCAATTGAAACCCAGCCTTTGTGCCTTGAAAAAACAGTTGCAGTCTTCAGTTTCATTATTTTTAAGGTTCGTAGTTTGTGGACTTGAGAGCGTTCATTTATTATTTATATAAAAAGAAGGGTTATTCTACACTCCTCTTATCGCACATATTTTTGTGTTCGTTAGAGAATAAAATAACGCATCGCTTACGTAATAAGTTTTACATGAATAATCCAAACTTAATAATATTTGATATTATTGCATAATATTAAAACTTAAATCCTTACTATAACGATAATAACTTCCCTGATAAAGTAATTGGGCACATTTGTAATGTAAATTGCACTTAATGTACTCTACTTAAATATAAAGAAAAAGAAGCATTATTGCCTGATTGCTTTAAATAAGGAAGCTTTTTTTTACTTGTTTTTTAAGCATAAAACAGACTGACAACAATAGTTGTTAGCATGTGCATCATAACAAGTTGCATCATTTATAGATGGCATTAGCTTTTAATTTTTTTTAAAATGCCTTCTACCTTATCTTATAACTTTTATCACTTACACTAATTAGCTTATTATAATAATTGTAATAGTATATTGATAATCACGAGGATAATCGAGCAGTGGGCCTGCACCTTTACCTCCGCACAATGATTGGTCCGTTTCCGTTATTTAGGTCGGTAAGTGGTAATTCCCCCTATTCTGTAAAGGTGAAAGCACTTGATGAACACGTCCGCAAGTAGGCGATTAAGTATAGCAGAAATGTAGTAGTTCTTGAGCATGTTCCTGACTAGGTAGTAAGCACGCTATATACGATTTATAAAAGAGAAAACCGAGTGTAAAAGGGTGTCATGCATCATGCAGAACTATCCACTGTATTTATTATTACGAGTGAATGACCAAGTTCATGCCTTGTTTCACCTAAGATAAAACCACTGCGCTATAACAGTTGTTTTCCTGTGCCACACCCTCAATGACTGCCTCGAAAAATAATGTTATGCCGACAAATTCTCAGTAGACTGACTGGTAATGCCGTATTTAAAAAAAATGTAAAAAACCAGTCTTGGAAACATCAATTGCTCCAATTATTATTATTATTTTTTTTAAATTCACGTTAGATTATTCGTTATAAATGTTATAACTTGCTATGGTATCCTTAACGTAGGTATAACACCGTATATGCTCGAGCAATCAATCGATCATGTTCACAATAATTGGGTTTATCATATTGCAACCATATATTTTAGTCAAATCGTTTGAAATATGCATGTGCTGGTTTCACTTTTCATGACTTCCTCGCGAGAACTATAGATACCGTCTTATTTCAACAATAATTCTTATTTAAATGTCTTTGATTTTCAACTCTGATTTCAAACATATTTTCAACTATGCTAAGGTTGGAAAGCTTTCCCTTGCAACTAACCGGCTTGTCACTTTCGTTTTTAATTTAGGATAATGCAATTACCATTTAGCTGCTACAATCGAAAATATAAATATTGTTTTTTTTGTAAAACTAAGTCGTACCGGTGACCTAGATGTTTTATTTGCACTTTCGTTGAAACCGTTACTATGTCATTTCGTGCTTATTACATATGCCAAGAGGTACAACTGCTTTTTTACATCGACAAGTCCTAGTTAATTTCAACATGTGCTCGATTATTTCCTCCAAAAATAATACAGTCTATTCAGTAAAGTTGTAGACACCCGAAAGTTTTAATTCATATTTATACACTCACGAAGATATTCCACGTCATGCTTTCTAATGTTGTGGGGTTTTCCCCCGAATTATTTTATGTGTTAAGAAGAAAAATACGCTGAGGCAGAAAATTGCAGCATGCACTACATTTCTTGCACACTTTTAACGTTCATGTATACGATGCAATTTATTCGTTAAATACTATATTTGGCGGTTTTCCCTTTCGGAGTAAGTGCCGGCTAATGCGATGATGGAGTGCAATATCTTCGTTATTACACGTTTCCGAATATGATGCGGTCAGTACTCGGTTTTTATAAAAAAAAAATTATCACGTTTTTTCGTGCCTATAAAACAAATAACCTAATTAAGATTGCCTAGTTTTACAGCTTATACTCTTCACTAACTCCCTTTCATGTTTGTTTGTTGTTTAGCTATTGGTTGCTTGGCATTATTATGATGTATACAGGTATTTGGTAGATTGAAAAAACAAAACATAAAACATGGTTGAAATGACTCGCCTGTTTTTTTCTGCTATACGTATATGTACATGCCTTACCATTTTCAACAATCAATATTGTGGAACTACGTTGCCAAGGCATTCGACGTCAAAACAGACCTACCTAGCACGTTTATTTAAATTTTGATTATTATTATAAAGCTCCTCGGTTTAGGATAACCACGGTTCAACTAATGGTACACTTTACATGCACAGTTATTACCAAATCTCCGGTTGTGGTGAATTTGTGCCATCTATAAATCTGAATTTCCTTTTATTCATCATATATACGTTATTTACCCTATAGGGTAAATAACGTTAAGCCGACTAAATCTATTATACACCTGTGTTCCTTCTTCCATGCATGCATGGCTACCACCTATAAAACCAGGTCGAAACTTTATCCATGACAACGATTATAGGACTGCCAGATAGTGCAGTCATCCGCCACGGGGAGTAACCCACGTTGTGTTTAACAGTAAAGTGAAAATAATGATTTCATTTCCCATTTAGGTACCGCAGAAACAAGCGAAGGGGGCAAAACTTTGGATTGATTTTGCACAGGCCAATTTTGGTTTTGGCTAGGCGCTCTTGAAGTCGAAATTAATTGGCAGACCACCCTCTTGCTAAAATAATACGTAATATGGTTTGCTTGCTGGCTTTGTGCGGATTTATTAAATAGGCTGGAAATGAATGATGGATAGTGTACTATTTCCAACAATGGTTAATTGACGCATGCTAGCTATGTTTGGCTACTGTTTATTTGCCTTAGAAACACAGATGGGATTATGGTTTAGTGAACATCGCTTCGTTGAAATTCATGTGTAAGGCACACATGTTTTTTTTTATAAAATAAATTTCCCAGAAGATTAGGTATTTTGACATTTTACAGCAAATTGGCAGGAAATTAAGGACGCTTGTTTCCTCCACATTACATGGCCATGTCGTCGTGATATTTTGAGCAATAATGCAATACAAGTAGCAACACACCACCTTGCAGCAACGTTTGAAACAAATATATATCGTGGCACAATCTGACTTTGCATCCTATAGGTTCGTTGTACACAGAAATAGCAGCTAAAGAAACGCTCATACTTCCATTTCTAGTTGTGTATAGCCTACGTTTTCTTGGCCATTTGTTTCTGAAGGTATTGTGCCAGGGTAGTGCTGTCAGATGGTGACATCACATTGCCATGGTGAAGTGTTGACTATCGGGTTGCACAGCCAGTAATTAACGTTTTAGGCTTGGTTAATCTCCAGTGATTTTTTGGTACTGGTTAATAACCTATAAAAATTGAAAGTCAATGAAAGTCTGGAATTAACTTCAGAATACTGACCCAATTTTATATTCCAGTATTGCTACCGTTCACTGAATCAAGTTTTTTTTATATTACTGCCAGTTTAATTTCACCATCATGTCTTTGAGTAACATAGGCGTGCCATTGAACTCTTAAAAAATGGTTCTAGTTTTTTTTTTTACGGCTTGTGGTTAAGTGTTACTAAGGCTAAACAACTTATTTTTTTATATGAAATATCCACTGTAGCAATAATTACAATTGTCAACGCACTTCCTATGCTGCTGTTAAGAAGATAAATAGTGTAACAGATACTTAGCTAGTAAATTAAGCGGTGTTAGACGTGCAGTATTATCTGTCTTGCCTCTCTGGTCTTTCTGCTTAAATTTCAAAAAAAATGTTTTTTCCCCCAGAAATCCAGAAAAGCCTAAAAGCATAAAAAATGAAATGTAATCCAAACACGCACAGAAAATTTGATTAAGAATTTTCTGCTGCAATACCAATGATCTACTTAAAAAAAGGAATGCTGTGATGAAATTGAATTTGATAGGAATTTGAATTTGAAATTTTAATCCAGATTAGAAAATAGTAAAACTGGCCATAAAAATGTTTAATTGAGGCGTGAAAGTACTGTCAAGTGTCGCTTTTTCCGTCATACGTTTCCTAAACACAGTAGGTATGCATCGAATTCCCAATTTTAAGTAGTTCTTACAGGGCAGTGAACGAATTTCTTCCAATGACCCACTTTTATAGTTTTCTCTGCGTGCACGGGTGATAGCCTCTTTTTTAGTATTGATAGACGAACATTAACGATATGCAAGAAAAGTTTATAGACTATTGAAGTAAATTGCATAGAAACCAATATGTCTAGTAGGTATACTATATCCGGATAGAAACGTTAACTAATTGCTAGTACTTTTTGATATATCCAGTTGTTGGATTGGATGATTGTTTCACAAAAATGGCTTGTGTCGTCACTATATACTAAATTAATACAATTTATTTTCCTTGTCCAGGGACAAATTATCAAGTTGTTAACTTCTCATACATAGTGATGTATGAAAGGGGTGGTTGAATTGCAAGTTATCTTTTGGCTGATCTGGCTAATAAACCACGTAAGCAGTAAATATTGCTCACCTTGCTCTATGCCCCCAGAGGCGCGTGCTGCGCGCGTTCGGCTTACTTGCACGGAAGGCCCGAATAAATCGCCGGCGAA
>JAQGAE010001429.1:0-23141 GCA_034696685.1 Julus scandinavius
TTTGCTGAATAAAAAGTTATCACACTTGAAAAATGTACAAGATGGGTGGATGAAAACTTTTTTGACACAGTGTATGTCTATACAAGTCTTATGCTTTATATATTTATATATACTTACAAATACACTATACCATTAAATAATTGCGAACGAGCGAAATAATGAAAAAGCGACTTTCATATTGAACTTTGAAGTTTGAATGAATAACCAAAACTGTTTTTTTTTGTAAATCTAAATGCTTCAAAATGCAATATGATTTCAAATTAAAAGTCAAGCATACAACTTTTCTTTTTTCTATTCCACTTTACCAATAGAGCGATATGTGTCGCATAAATCTTTAAAGGATCTATTTTTGTCCTATAAACACTGCTTATTTTTTGCATCTTTAAGCCACTTACGAATTGGCATATTGATCTTGTTTGCAATATGCATATCAACATTTGGTTTTTGTCAACATTTTTTTCCTCTCTCGATGTTTTCAATAATGGAAAATATTCATTCTGTTGAAACGAAACCTGGTAACCAAGAATTCTGTTTGGGTTTTTCCAAGATTTTTGCATTTTCTAATGAGAAATGTTTGATCATCCGATATAATTAATGCTCTTACTAGGACAAACTTATAAATTTAAGACACCAGTTGAATAAATATACATATATGCATATATAGCGAACCAATGGTGGGTTTTATACACTTAGTGAAATTGGCTGTTCATATAACGTGTATACGTACATGGAAATTAGAACAACATTTAAGTTAGCGTCTGTATGTTTGAATTTAAAATTCAAATTAATTCAACTCAATACCCTACAGTCAGCAAATAAATGCCATATGGTATTGGGATCCTACCCAATCATTTCAGGAGAATGCTCCTGTACGTCACTGTTAGATTGAATTTTTACTAAATCTAGACTTGCAAAAAGTTATCGCATTTAAAAAAAAAACAATAGTAAGCATCCGTCTTGGCATAAAGCTCAGTCAAAGGATTTGAGTGATTCTCTACTCATATAGTGGTCAATAGGCTTTAAAATATGGGAAACAAAGATGTGAATTACAAGAAAGATTAAAACGTTTGAATAACCCCATAGATAACTTTCCGCGTCTGGACCTCAAGAGAGTGGAGCATTTCTGTCACACTCACGGAATGTTGGTAACTGCATTACGGTGGACTATATATCCTGAATATGAACCATCCTGTGAGGGTTCCAAATGGGAGCGCAATATTCCAACATAGGGCAAACGTTGTATTGCACACTATCACGGCTTAGAACTAAAGCATTTATAAATTAAGACACGTGCCATTTAATAAAAATAACAAACTTTGACATTACCAGCAGAATTGTAGCACCACCATACGGACATTAGATTGATCGCACTGCTGCCATGGCCATTTGCAGCAGCCATGAAATGAACTGTTGAGTAAAGATTGTTGTCTGCTTTCTGACTTGTACACCATATATCGACCACTAATAATACGAAATAAGGCAATGATTGGCTTTTAGCAACTGTCAAAATGGATTTTCTTAAATGGTTATCCGATGAGAAAAGAGTATGTCGCGAGTTATAAAATAGGAAAGTGGACCAACCAGGAACGATTCTTGAAGGAAAACAAACACAAAAAATGAATTACTAGATGGAACATTCGTTGTCATTCGATTTTTAGTTGTTGTCAAGTAATGCAGGCCAATATCTTGCTGGTATAAAAGTGGCAGGCGGCCATTTTGGTTAATGGATGTGACCGCAGGCTGACACGTCAGATCCTGTAGGGTCCATGACCGTATATATTGCGGCAAAATGATGAAGTTTTATTTCAGAGCAAGTCAAAGCCGAGTTAGCGAGCCGATTAAATGAAAGTTATGTGTTCCTCCAGTAATTACAAGCGTCAACCTTTCTTCCACTTCGCAGAACAGAAGAAAGCTGGCCACTGGTCGTGTAATACGGATTATAATAAAATACCTTCATTATATAGGCCTGGACAGAGGAAAAATAATGACCTGGCTTTGGAAAAATGGAGAGTGAATTGAATGGATAGAAGAAGAAAAAACCTCCGGATTTATTACCAATTCAATTTCGCCGCCTCCTCGTCCTTCATTCGTTTCAAACGTATAATAAACGTGTTCATGGAAAGCGGTTTTTTTAATTAAGCGAGCCATTGATTTATTATAGGCTTCTAAGAATACATAAATTTCTGTAAAAGCCAAACGTTTGCAATGTAACTGCGTGTATAATTGAATTCGTATGCATTCTACACATCAGAAACATGTAATACCCCGCTGACAGCTGTCATAAGCTTATTCGCCATTAAGCTTTTGTGTAAACTAATTCGCAAGTAAGCCCTTGTACAAGCTTAAACAATTCACTGGCCGATGAAAAATTAAACCGTTAATTTAATACGGATCTTAATCCTCTATTTTCACCTTTGATTAAAATTGTCCATGGTGCATCCTGAATCCATGAGCATTAATAGTATTTATTAAGATGGATGATCCACATTAACATGCATGATTCAACCAGTATTTAAGTATTTTGCTACTCTGGTTTAATGAAATCAAGGTCCTGCTATGTTATTAGTTGCCGAATTTAATCTGTAATTAAACTTAACATTAGCTTGAGGGTTAATTACGTCTTTTATTTCATCGTTAAATTATTCACGGGCAACCACAAAACATAAGTTTTGATAAATATCTGTGACTATAACATAGGCTTGGTAATTCCAAGTGAATGTATATTCCTGATGACCCATTTGCGATGGGAATTTTTTTTTCATCGCGTCAGTTTTTTTTTTTTTTTTGGTCAAGGTTGTTTCCTCTTTGCAGATGAAAGGACCATTATTTATGGACCGTTATGCTGTTGTTAATAACCTCCGGTTAGATAGCGGAAGCTGAAGGCCTCATTGTCCGCATTCGTTTATTTGAAAATGGGTGCGGAAGATAGCAAGCTGTTTTAATACAGTGCACTGATTGCAGTGATCACATACTTAATTTTGAATGGATTTTAAGGAATTTTTATCATCGGTATGAGATAAGCAATAAACATTATTTTTTAATGTCATCCCAAGCTGCTGATTGGCCCTATTTGCAGCATCCCTCTTATGCATTTTCCCATTGCACGAAATAATTGATTGAGTTCAGAAAGTGAATCTGTAATTATCAGGCTAGCAATGATGCGTTCCTGAGATGCGTTTTTATTGATTTCTTTATTGGAAGGTGTAAAAATGAAATAAAAGTGTAGAAAATCATTTTCTATCATGCTCTGCCATCCACACGAGTTGATATGCAAATTTTGATTCTTTGTTGTCACCCCTTAAAAATCGTGTTTGGAATTGATAATATTTTTGTAAGAAATTGGCTTTCTTGCAATAATATCATTGGTGTTTTATATCTTACTTTTTCATGTTTGACATACCTTGTCATTGTTGTCTTAGTTTCTGTTCTCTTCCAAATCATTTTGTCCTTTTTCGTGAATCCGATTAGGAGATTTCATTGCTATGAGGCCATTTATGATACAGTATTTGCAATAAGAGTGTATGATGTGCCCTTTCTCTATATGGTCTTCAAAATTAATAAAAAAAAATATTTTCTCCAGTTTTGCACTTGTCTAATTTTAGGCTTTATGATTGTTAAATGGTTGTTTTTTTGGTGCCAATTCCTAGCATGGCTTCCAAGCATGTTTTTAACAGCTATTTTCATCAGGGTCTGGGTCGTGGGGAGTTGAGGACATTGGCATAAGTTATGGGAAGATATGTTTGAGGTCACATAAACACTGACTGCTTCGATGTATACACGAATCGGATTCAACATGTGTGTTTACACAATTTGTCATTCGATAAGATGGCGCCCAGAGTTTTTAACAACACATTTCGGATGCATTGTGTTAAGGAATGACTGTGCCGCAAAATAAACATAACCTTATTTATCGTGTGATACACCGAGACATAACAAACAGTGTTTGGAAACAACGACATAAATATTGTTCTTTGCACGTTGAGTTATACATTTGGGGATAGTATCTTTCAACTAAAAACGTAGGAATGTAGGCTTATGGACGGTGTCGAGGGTGGGCTACAATCGGAACAATAAGCTCCCTTTCTCTTATCATTTTCATAGACTTGTCCATGAATATTTTTACACCTTCTTGTGAACTTGGGTTCTAGCTATAAATGTAATTTATCACTTTATTGTTACATCAACGCATTACCATGTGTATACTGTAATTCCTCCTTTAAATGCCTCTGGATGCTTTCTTGGAAAAAACGAGCGTGAAAGCTAGCTACTTCGCGAATCCATTTAGCGAATTTTGCGTAGATGATTTTGTTGGGAAATTGCAAATTTTGGGCTTGTTTTGCCGTGCTCAACAGCCAAATGCACGATTGTTTCATACTGATGGTCTTATATGTTTCGGATTTGCGAAAGTTTTGGTAAAACGATGTAGTTTTTCTTTGCCAAATTTTATGAAACAAAGATCCCAAATTTAAAGCACAATAATAACTTCGTATTTCGTATATTTGATATATGAATTCTTCAACAGCCTGTTTTGCATAAATGACAAAGGTACGTGATAGGAATCGCAAAATATGGATAAACTACAACAAGAATGGTTTTATGGCGCGTGCGTTTCTATCTCTTACATTATTCCTTATGCAGATTTTGGTAAGAGGCCATGGTAAAGTTTTACTAATATTCACCCAGAAACGTTTTCCTTTGGGGATTTCGGTTCAGCACCCCCTGGTGGCGTATGTGTACTTTTAGTGGCATTTACAACATTATCACAACCTTTTACTCCAGGACATAATGCGGATGTGTACGCGTTGCAATGCTTTTAACATTGTTGCAAAAAGAGCACATTTACATTCACTATTTATTTTAAGTGTACAATGAGGATGTTTGATCGCTAAAAATTAGCTAGAGTGCGTATATTATATTTATTATGCCTTGGTTGGTTTAGCTATCATTTATCCCTATCCTCCAATCCCCTCTTCTGGTCTCTGAAAATGCAGTCTGCGCTTTTGAAATCCGTCGTAGTTCGTTGCACGTGTCTAAGTGTTATTTGTATCGACTCCATTATTTCGTTAAGAATTCTCCCAAGTTATTAGATAAGAGGGCCATCATGCATGATTCATATTTTTATTGTTTTTTCCTGTTGCGGGGATACAGATTGCTGCTTGTTCGTATGTGAAATGGCGTATGCTCCACTTGCTAGACTAAGATGTTTTTGATCTGAATTCGTGACCCAGACTGAATGTGCGCCTCTTTGTTTTTATCCCCCATTTTTGACTATGGAATTCGCTTTCGAAATTGCCACACAATAGACTAGTGCATTATGATCACCATGGTGAGTCCGGCGTCATTTACAGAACATTTATTAGTAATAATGTGGACTAACCAAAGGACTACGGTGGATTTTAACTTTGACGGCCATCTTTAGGCAATGCAGGGTGTCTAGCAGCCTTGGAAATCGGGAAATGTACTTGAATTTTATCACCTCAAATATCTAGGGAATTATGCTTAAAATGTGTGTTAAAACGATATTTTATCCTGGAATTTTCTGTCTGCTTCGGGAATTTCTGTTAATGGGGAAAATTCTATATAAAAACACTCCTTTGATAAATATTGTAGCAAATGAGCCTTGGAATCCTTGAAATATGCTTGAATTTTTCCAAGCATCCTAGAAACCCTGCAATCGAAGTGTTATGTATATCGTCTCAACCAATTAATTAAGTACTCATTTATACATAGTATAGTGATAGTACTGTGATACCCATCTAGAAAGTGGTAAGTGGCCATTTTAAAAAGACGTCCTCAAGAAAGGGGGGGGGGGTGAAGGGGAAGATGTGGACACCATGTGGACAGGGAGAGAGAGGGAAACCCATTACAGACGTCCACTAATGATGTTTTTTTTCATTTTTTTGGATTTTAAGTTTAATTGAGTTTTAAAAGGCAGTGAAAGGGGAAATGGACACCAGAAGAAATGTGCCCCCAGTCCTAAATGTACTGCGAATTTTTAAAACTTCGGGAAAGTCGGGAATTATGCCTACATTTGTGTAAAACACCAATGTTCAGCTGGAATTTCCTTTCGAGATCAGGCAATTTTCGTTAATCAGAAGAATCTGGAAAAATGTCGTGAAAGTGGTAGCGAGGCGGGTGCTTGGAAATTTATAGGACGGGCAATCACATTTTCTGAACACCCTACTTTCCAAAAAAAATTAAGGACGTCTATGAGGGGTTGGAGTCTGGGCTAAAATGGACACCATGAGGGCAGGGGGTAACAGGCATCAATTATTGAAGGAATTTCGGGGACGTTCTTTTTGAATGGCCCCAAATTTTTTTCGCACGCATTGCAGTGTAGCAGTTCATAATCTAGTCATAAGATGGCAGACGGAAAAAAAATCCTGTTTGTGGCGCTTTAAACCACGCAGAGCTTTTCTAAAGAAAGTATGTACTGTGTAAAGTAACAATGGACAAGGTGCTTGATAATAAACCAGTTGTCTAGCAACTAATTAAGTTTAATAACATATTCGATATCGCTGATTTCAGTTGCAATGCATGTAAGCTGATATCACGTGATAGCAATTAGCATTTGAGTTTTCCTTGCCACGATTAATTACATCCATTATCGCCTAATTCAACTACTGCCTTTGTGCACAAAAGAAAAAACAATAGAAAAAAATGATAAATCGGCAATTGTCTAAGCATAGTTTTTGACAAAACGTACGTATCCTAGTTGACATTTGGTTTTGTATTCTGACATATTCTGTCGCTAAGTTTGCAGCCTGCGTGCATACGATAAGAGAGACTTGCTATGAGGCTTAGCTAAGTCAGACCCTAACTAGGGAATAGCGTATGGCACTTTATAGCTCGGATCGTTCGGGGGAGACACGCATGGTTCGCCAAATTTATGACCTACCTGACATTAACTTTCTCATTCAGGTGATAGTCGCAATAAATTTGGCGAATTAACAGGCTGTAACGAACGGGAATGAACGGCGTGGATTATACAGGGTGCCTTTCTCATTGTCCTCGTCGTTAAATTTACCGGAAGTTCTCACTCTTTCGTGGCAATGAACGCCATACATTTTACCACCCTAATAATGTAGGCTCGTTATGGCTTGCATATAGGTGGCGTTGAATGCTGGACTTTGCACCTTTTTATGGCCCACTATCACAATAAATCTGCCGCAGTTATTTTGATCCCTACCTGAGAGGGGGGAAACCGTTTTATTGGCCCTAACTTTTTAAAAGCCTGGAATAGGACATGTCATACTTTGATATTAAAAGTGAAGGGAAACCTCTGCGATGAAAGCCTGGCATTCCCTAAATGGGCATGGGGTACAGAAGTGGTGCCTGCCACATGTACAATTAATGAAAAGCTTGGAAACGTGTATATATTACTTTGTGTACACAGTTTTTAACCGAGAGTAGGACCTAAAACCGGGTACACAAGTTTTCATTTTCAACAAATATGCAATCAACTAGATTTAACAGAAATAACAAACACTTATTAAAAATACTCAAATATGCTTAAAAATCACACGCTGAGTTAGCATTCCCTAAACCTGTGTTTATGTGTTTTCGTAAAATGGCGCAAATATCTATTTTAGATTAAAGTTTTTGTTTATCTAAGTGACTATATCATAAAAAGGGCCAGCAATGCCTCGTTGTCGCCACGAGTTCTTAATTAACCCCTTCTGCGAGGCGCCATACTAAGGCCTAAAGGAATTTTCGTAAGTTGTGCTATTGAAATAAGTATACTGCATCCACCTAAATCTTAATTGAGGCTTTTTCTACGCCTTTCTTGACTCGTATGTTGAAGGAAACAAGAAAATCGATTAGGTGCCCCCGTGTTCGTTATAGAAATCCAGAAAACGTTGGTCTGTGCGGTATAGGTATTGTTGTTCGTTTGGCTTACATACACGATTTTCGCATTAATCCAAAGATTAATCGTGTTGAAGCGTTGCTTCCAGTTTGTCCACCAATGTTCCGATGGCGATGACGAACTGCATCCAACGCAATTCAGAAAAGGCAGACCAGATGCCCACTTAGAACTGCAGACAAGTTAAAAATACCACAAAGCACTGGCTCATTAGCATAGCGCATGCGCATTCTTGAACGGCGAATGAATCCTAATTTATTCAGCTGGGATTCTTTACCTTTTCTTCAATCTATGGATTCAAGGTGACACCCTGTATATGGGGGAACTGCGGATGAGTAGAGCTGAACAGCAGTAACTTGTAACCTGCTTATGTTAGCAATGAAATTCGGGATCTTGCCTTTAACGACTTACTAAATAAGTAATAAAAATCATGTTAGGCTCATGTTGTAGCAAAATATAATTTTAATAAGTGCAATATTCCACCGAGACGCTGAGCGTCTGTAATTTTGAAAATGACAGCCTTAGGTAATTTACTATGTAAGATGTTTAAAATTACAATGCTTTTATTGGGAATTCTCATGCACTCGCAAGATGGCGGTTGTAACTGTGAATTATTTTAAAACATTACATAGTTTGAACATTAGTCATTTAAGCACTGAATGGTGCAATATGACTCTTTATACATTTCTAGCGTCACTTTGTGTATATATTTACTATTTCTAATCATGGATTAATATTCTAACGTTGCCATGAAACCAAAGGATTAAATAAAGCTTTTGAATAAGTCAGCGTTGTTATGGTCTTGTTATAGTTAGTTCAGCCATTCATTGCCAACTTTGCTGTATACTGCATGGTATCTAAAATTTACACTAGCTACAGTAGAATTTATAAATACATATACAGTATTTCGACCATATCAGGATATGCTTTAGATCTTCCAGGGCCCTTGATTAATCTGTAGTTATAAACAACGTTTTCTGACTATTGGGTAACATGTCCATACAAGTTGATAGTTTTTTTTGTAAACAAACTGTCTGAAATCTGTCACTTTTGTATGGGATTGCATGGTTTGCCCATCAAATGTTATTTGTCCTTAGAAACTCGTACATCCAAGGTACAACATATACAGTAACTAGCATCTCAATAAAATGGCTTGTACCGGAAAATGTAGCAAAAAAATGCTCGGGCTTCCATAACAAGTCCACCGAATCTGTTTTGTCTTTTTTTGTGGTTTCCCATTGTTTAATATTCTCATCCACGCGTTTCGGGTCTAGACCTACATTGACATTTTTACAGTCAGCATAAACTTTTGGCCTAGGGTGTCATGTTAACGTTCCAAGGTTGTTTCATCAAACTGAAATTAATTTACGCCTTAGTGAGTACTTGGGTATCCTTGACAAGGTGTTTCTCGCCTTCGATTTTAGGGTTAAGTCTTCCAAAACACCTTTACCGCAACATTGTGTGTGGGCAATCTCGACATTTGCGGTGGTTTCTCATGATACAAACTCAATAGTTGTCCAGACTAAAAAAAATATGGCAGCCATTAATCTAGATAAGGTTATGATTTTTTTCTGCAAAATCTACTCTTAAATTAGAGAAATTGAAGTTGAAAAAAGCATGTTTTTATATCGAGTGTTTCATTAATTACTTTAGTTGTGCCGCCATCCACGTACGTATAGTCTGTAACCGGCCTTGAAATTGAAGAGATTAAAAGATAAAAATTGGGCTTTAAGTGGCCCTTCGATGCCCAGCTAGTCCCCCTAAAATTAAATATCTTTATTTGAATCGTTTTTGAGCGATATATTTAATTGATATAATGAATTTTCTGGGAATGGATTGCGTTTTAGGGTCCATTGAGATATGGTTTCCAACATAGGCGCATAATTAGCAGGCATTTTTAATACTGGCCATTAAAAAACACGTGAAATGTATTAAGTTAGTTTTGGTTCGTTTATATACCCCTATAAAATGGCAAATGTTTTATATTTATAGAGGCTTTAATGGAGCTTAGCGTTTTCTTAATATCATTATGCTCCAAAAGCTGTTTACAATTAACTATCCATTAGGAAAATCGTCTGTTGATGATATGAACTGGTAATTGGGGGAGCCGATTAAAACTAACATTTTGGAAACCTGTTGTCGATTGAAGTGATGTATCATTTCGCTATAATGTCACTTTAAAATTCCCTTCGGTTCATTTATAATGCAGAAAGTACGCTTTTATCCTCTATAAAACTTAATATTTCCGTTTATGTTTCTGCAGGCTTTAACAGATTAATTCAGGTTCCTCGATAGAAAATGGTTAAGACTTAGCTTGAAGGTTAAAAAGCTTAAATTTAGGATTTTATTATACCCAGCAAGGCCAAAAAGCGTGCCTGCTTAACTACACATAACTGTAAAAGGGGAAATAAACTAACTTTTATTAAATATTTACTTCGAATTTTTGGAATTTGCCGAAAGAATTTGAGGTAATATATTCCTAATAAATTTATAAAGAATATATGAAAATGGCGTAACACTGGGTGCAAAATGTGTATACAATATTATTCAATGGTTTGGGGTTATAATCAATACATTGTAAGTTATTTTAACCTTTACCTGCTTTTTTGTTTTAATGATGTTTATGTTGAGGAAATCAGTTATATAATCTTGCTTGTCCGAATTCTTGGTAGAAAAACTTGACAAAGGAAACCTGAAAGAACTATAAAATTAAAAAAAAGAGTAAAACAATATTTGACCAGGCACTGACCCGAAATGTTTTTTTGTACAAAAAAAGTAGTTGGTAAAGACAGTTAGGTAGATGTCATCAGAATGCTAAATTTATAAATTCCTTCTCTATTTTTTTTTTTTTTTTTTTTGGTTTTCAAGTAAATGTTTATAGCTTACATAAAGTGAACCATGTTTTGGATTAAAAAAACAACAACTGATCCTTGTTTAGTCCGCCAATCAAACAAACTAATAAAAAACTACACAAAGTAGTAATGTAAATTATACAAATGTAACGAGTACCAGTGTTCTTGTGCACTATCTTGCAGTATCGTGATTTGATTGTCCCGAGTACACTGTGAGTGTTACAAAAAGTGTTTCAGAAAGTGCATCTAATTCAAATCTTTGTTTTAAACAGTTGTGCGAAATCAATACGGTACATAAATACATTATATTACGCATAAATATTTTAATGCTTTTTTGTTAGTATTGTTTTTTAACCCCGTTTTCGATTCAATGTATAGATGCATCCTATTACTCTTAAGCCTAACTTGCATTCCCATCATCATTTTCAACATATTTTTTTTTATTCGTAAATTGTATTTGACGCTATGGCAACTACAGGCGATGGAATTGCCTAGAGAGAGAGAGCGAGCTAGCTGTTCAACCTAAATACTTATATTCTGATACAAAAATTCATTAACTCGAGATGGCATGTAATTATCTTCGAAGTAACGGTGCATTTTTGTATGATGGTACTGCGCTGAAAATGATAGCTCGAAAAGTGACAGATGTTTGGAAAATGCAAAGTATTTAATTTGCTGGCGTGCATAATGAGCAAGATGAAGCAAGTATAACGTTACTAGTGACTTATGGGAATCCACTCTTTTTATAAGAGTTTAAATTGTATTGCCCAAGAAATGTGCATTTATTTTTTGGTGCTTCTTCTCTATTGGAGATATGGCAACTATCAGAAAGAAATGAGTTTGCCGGGGAACAAGGGTATGCTTTTTGTTATTAAATATTCTGCAATGTCATCAGGAATATCTTCTCCGTAAAACGTAATTTTATCTTTGGATTTTAATAGTTTTAATAATAAGCTTTACGTTCTGTTAATAGGCAGCAACTGCATGGGCCGTTAAAAGCATCAAAAACAACCAGGGTCTTCCATTTTCTTAGCATAACACACTGAATAAGCTGAAAATTCATAAATTTTATTAGTCCTATATTTCGCCTAATGAAACTTTATTGGCCGTAAAACTGGCACCATTTGAAATTACATCGGAAGGATATTCGGGGCAGTCCTCAGTTTCGTGAACAAATGAAATTGTAAATAACTCGTATATAAGTAAATTTAGAAATGTTGCATATTTCTAATAAAATCCATGCTTGTTGAAAGCTGGATGAACCGTCCTAGTAATTGTTTAAAAACATGAAAATACTACGACATTTCAATGTATTTTAACTATTACACGTGTTATAAGATTAATTAAAATAACTACTGTATACGATCACTGTTATTTATCAGATCTACTGTACTATATCATATGATGAGGTAGGTATACTACTTACTCATCCTGTACTCTATATATTAGTGATTTTTGGCTTAAACTGGGTGGGTGTAGTTAAGAAATAAATCTGATTTTAGGATTATTATATTCATTAAGATTTTCAACGATCATGTCACTCCTGAAGCTCTTATTCACATCAATAATAATGATTTCATCATTACGCTGGAAACTTCCTATAAAATAAGATGTCTTGCTTCAACCAAGCGGCGTTAATACGCAATGCAATCGATTTATATCAAATGTTACCAGATATTTTTTCTTAATCATGGTAGAAATTGTTGTTCATTCGAGTGCAAATTGCTCAAAATGATAAAATAATTAACAGAATATGAAAGCTATGTGTATTAATGCACTTTTAATCTCATTATTATAAACTTTACAATACGAGTAGTGCACAAATTTAAAACTTTTGTTGAAATGTCGCTTGTAGTTACTCATGGTTCTTTGTGTCATGTCGATGATGCTTTTATTCGCTTGTGAAAATCAACACCTCGTTTATCTTATTTCAAGTATGTTTCCACTAAATTTCACTCTTTGAGCCAATGTGAAAAATTATTCCCATCCTTCTGTCACCAGAGTGCAGCACTTCTGACTTGTAAGCCCCAATAACGGTGGTTGGCAATTTTCAACACGTTTTTTTTTCTTCCTGTTAATGTGTCTTTTATTTTGGCGCATAATAATTAAGGAAAAGATTGTTCTTGTTTTATGTGTGCAGATAAGATGCTTCGTTTCTGTAAACGAAATTAAGGCGAGTCGGCATGAGCATTCCATGATAAGCATCAGAAATTTCAAGATTTCATTGGATATAATGTGGCATTTTTGTCTCGGCTTTTACTCATTCAGCGTAATTAAACTATGATGGAATGGCTTAAGACTGTTTTCATTACTGATCTGTAGGTGTAAACAAGTGTTTACAAATGAAGACTATGATTATTGTTATTATAGGTGTAAACAGGTCAGACGGCAATTACCAGGGTTTTTTATTACTGTTTATATTTGGTTTTATATGTATACCGGACGTATACAAAAGAGGGCAAGGGAATTTCAATGAATACGTGCAAAGAAGGGAGTTGAAATTTAAATTTGTTAGACATTAATGGGCTAGTATTTTATGACTATATGTTCAGAAATCTTTAACAAACTTTCTGTAATATACTGAATTTTTTAAATTTTTTTTGATGAAAGTATATACAATTTTGCACAAATGTAGGCAACACATGTACGAACAAAATTAATTTACAGTTTGTTGATGCACATACGTTATAATTGCAAAAGTTTGGAAAGTGCCATTCGCATTTTTGTTTGTTTTTCAACTCCGGGCAATATGGCGATCTGAGATATTATCCTTTGGATTTGTTTCTAGAAGTTATTTCATATAACGGATGACGCATGAAGTGACCCAGTATTGTCTCAAATAATGACTTGACATAAATCAATAGACGGCAATTCGCTTTCGCAATGTTATCCCTGTACTTCTTTGTTTCAAAACTCGATAGTCCATCTTCTGTATATATTCGTGCACTTTTAGGCCTGCCTGCCCTATAACTATACATGCAGTATATACCTGAGCGATTGCAATATCGAACATCTATATTGGATTCCATAGATATTTACGAGAATAGACACATGTACGTTTGAAGTCTGTAAATAGTGAAACTCGAAATAGACTTTCTGGTTTCTGTAATTGAAATTGAGCACTAGCTGAAGCCAAATCGTTACCATTTACAAACTGTTGGCTTAAAAATGGATTCTGCTGAAGTTCACATTTGAGATAATGGCATGGCCCATAAACACTGTCATTGGCCCTAGAAAGTTCTTCAGTTTTGGTTTTCAAATGGTTAGGATTTTGAAACGGGACCCTCTATTTTCGCCCATTAATATAATGCGTTTCTTCCCCGAAAATTACGATAAAATGTAAGAAAAGGAAACCATTGCATTTTGAAGGAAGCTGTATGGGTCTGACTTCAGAAATGGGCGAAATGAACCCATTTTTTGTTCAAAATGTCACCCAGTTTAAATTGGCGAATTGCTACGGCAATGACAGTTTTGTGGCCTGATGGCAGTGAGCTTCTGCTTTTCGGGAATGGCTTTCAGCCATTATGGGGCCATTTCTTTTGCCATCAAATGCTTGTTTTAGAGCTCTACTCCAGTACACATGGAAATGGGTATAATTTATTTCTGCTATTTTGTTTAAGAAAACCGGAGAATCGAGACTTTCTGAGCCCATTTCTATTGCTTAGAAGATGGTTAAAAAATTCCCCCTCATATAGTATATCTCTATAACTAAAGATGGCCACGGAAGTCATGTTTTATATAGCCTACATTAGCACATCCATTAAAATTAGCATTTACATTCGTTTTCACATTTTTGGTTTGGACACTGTTGGAACATATGAAATAACATCAATCTATTAAATGATTAATATTTTGAAAATCACAACGTCCTATACAGTTCATTCTGCAAAAATTTCCAATTATTATTCTTTGAAATTGATTGATGGTTAAGGCAAGTTGAAATCTAGTTTCTGGATTCAAAGTTTTCATTTATAGGGCCAAATCGAAATGTAGGAATGGATCTAAATATCTATTTTAGTTGTGGTTAATTGTATGATTATGGTACAATTCAATAAGAATGTCTGCATTATCGTGTTCAGACGTATGCTATATATCTTGGTTGTTTTGCTGCTGTAGTTGTGATTGATAAGTTATCAAGACTACAAATCGTTTGTTTGTCCACAAAGCTTACAGTTGGATAAACGTACGTACAAGGTGTTACCATAAATCGAAATTTGTTCTGCGAAATCTTTATGTTGTTGGATAAATCTTTATCTGACATAAGCAAAGCTGCTGAATAAATGCTATTGCCAGAGTATACAAATTGGAAATGTGTCAGTTGTTCATTCCTTTAACATTAGCATATTAGCCGGGTTTTCTGTTGAATTGTATAACCATATTCATGATTGAGGCCTCTTTGATAATCAAATTCAATGCCAATCATTTCTGGAAATTGCTTGGCAAGAAACCAAGTCGGATGTATTGCGGAAACTTTTAAATTTGTAAAAAAGAATACAAATAAGCGAAAACTATTGAAGTGAAATTTCTTGATTCATCCGTTAGGGTTATGTTCAGAGATTTAATATGCCTTACGATTAGTTCTGACACGCAGGAATGCAATTTTGTTGTTTTTAATCAATTTTTTATCGGATCAAGAAACTTGATTCTATACAGACATTGTTCAACTGTCAAATAAATTTCATGTAATTTTCCAAACCTAACAGAAAATGCTCAGTTTGATTCTTGTAATTAAATTTATCTAAAAAAAGGGAGAAGGTTTTTTTTTTTCTGATATGTTGTACGAAGTTTCAAGAAATATATACGTGACGTGACGCTTTTAAACTATACCATAGATTTCAATTTGAAAAACAGCGCAATTTTTGGTGTAGCTTGAAATAGCATTTTGTACCATAATGTTGCAAGTTTTGATAAATGTGGCACAAACGGTCTACCATACTCTTTTGGCAGCGCTATCATTCTGTGCGTTACATACATAACTGACTTCTAAGTGCTCATAACAGTAGTGATAAACGATACGGGCCCAGAAGACTGGATGCTGCGTAGGCATAAAAGTAATTTTAGGCGAGATATGTTATGTCAAGATAACGCTCTTGACCCCATAAGCTACTGCTGATAACGAGCCTGTGATTTGTAGTTAGCGGAACTTTTAGCTATGCTGTTTAATTATACTCATCATTGCATTTTGAATTGAGGCCACACGCCTTCAAGACAGCTTGCTTAATAAGCAATTCGAGAACATTTCCTCTATGGCACCCTGTATTTCGAGGGCTTACCATGAAGTAACGTCATTAGTGTCAACATAATCAGTGTTTTTCTTAAGATTACTGTCATGTTATATTCTTATTAGGTCATACTAATATTATAACCCTACAATTTAACCCCTTCATCATCAATAGAAGATAAATATAGTCAGACATTTTCACTAGACGATATTTTCTAAAATCTGTTTAACCAAAAATATGACGAAAACAATGGCAATTATTACTCTCGCAATGTTTTGTGTTTTTAAACTTTTGTGTCGGGTGTGTCAGGGGCCATTCAAAAAGTACTTCTTCAAGAAATGGTAGGAGGGTCTGCTGGTGGCATGTGGACAGGGGGAGGGAGTAGCCATTGTGGACGTCTACCAATGATGGCAATTTTCAGTTCTTGGATTTTCAGTTTAATTAAGTTTTAAAAGTCAGTGAAAGCGGCACCAAAAGAAATGTGTCCACAATCTCAAGCGTACTTACATTTTTACGTCAGCAATTATGCTTAACTTTGTGTTAAACACCAATTTTATGCTGGAATTTCCCTTCGAGGTCAGGAAATTCCAGTTTATCAGAATAATGTAATGGAATTGGTAGTGCTTGGAAATTTATATATAGGAAGTCTATTAAGGGGAGGGGCTCTGGGCTAAAATGGGCACCATGTGGACAGTGGTGGGGTGAATTTTTGAAGGAATTTCGGGGACGTACTTTTTAATGGCTCCTTATGTGTATATCCAATGCACTAAGAAAAGGCGTAAAAAGACTATGAGTCGCCTTTTATGGAAGACCCTTCAGTTGAGAGTTAATAGGATCCACGAAGGAGAAAATATTGTTCTTCGTTAAAAGTTTCACTGAAATCGTGTGTATTGATCTGGAAAGACTTTCTGATCCTGCTATTTACTCTTGTAGTTTTTTTTCCTATACGTTTCGAATCCCCTTATTTTTTCCTATTATTATTATTTCCACCCTCTTTGGATCTGTCACAAACTCATAAATTAATATCATGGCTTTCTTTATCTGGCAGTTATCGGATACACCTCCTGACTACATTTTTTCCTTCAGTGAAGCGAACATTCATAAGAAATCAAGAAGTCATAATGGTTTATTTTTGTTAGCAAAAAAATTACTAATTGACCCTGCAGGAAATTGCATTTCTAGTAAAATCTACGAAAGTTGATTTTGTTCGTGAAATATTGCTGTGGCAACCACCGTTGCTCAAACTATTTTTTTTTGTATCTTCGTATTAATCTGGAAACTTTCGCAAATGCTGTCTGAAGTAGTCTTGCTCAAAATACGTGACCCGAGACGGCTGAGTACAGGGTGTATGTAAACATTAGGAAATAACTATGGATACACTGTAATGGTCTATTCTAATGAACTTAGTTGTTTTAAATATACAATGTGAGTCATAAAAAAGTAGACCCTAATAAAAAAAATCACAGCTCTGTGAAAAATGCTTCGATTTAAATGAAATTTGGCACTTGCATAGAACAACAGTGTAGGAACAAAATACATCTTCCGGACATGCGACAAATCTCGGATTTTTTCATTTTTCAGCTCACTGTGCTCGAGAAACAGTTCATGCAGTACACAGCTCATCGAACCCAATCACTGTCCACCAAACAGTCCGGACTTGTATCCAGTGGACTAAAAAATTTGGGGAAAAGGTTTACAAATCGAAGTGTAATAATATCGAAGACTTGAAACTTTGAATTAAGAAAACTTGGATTGAACTCGACCAGCGTATAATCGATTCGTCAATCAAAGAATGGCGCGTTAGAATCCGGGCTTGTGTAAAAGCCACCGGATAACGGTTTGATCACATTTTACAATTCATTTTTGTTTCTATACTATTGTTCTATGTAAGCGCCAAATTTCATTTAAATCGAAGCATTTTTCACGAAGTTGTGATATTTTATTGGGTTCTACTTTTTATGACTCACAGTGTAGATTGTATTAGATTTCTTGTTCAGAACTATTTCCTAGTCGGTATTCACTACCCCGAATAAATTCTTTACAATTATGATTCGGAATTTTATAATATTACCAACTTATAAGTTCCATGTCCAATTTCAACATTAGATAAAAGTTGTCAAGTTACGTATCGGCCACCCTGTATATGCCTCGAGACGGTCAGTCGGTGACCTGCATTGTCAAAAACGAACGAAACTTTGGTTTTTTGCGTCGAATAGTATTCAATGTCTAGTTGTATAAGGAGAGAAATTCAATTTGTAAGTTACAGGTCTTTCTCTTATACTGTGGAATGAAACCAAATGGTATTGATTGATGTCTACATCATTTAATGGCCACCCTGTTGGTACCCTCATCAATGTATTCCCCAGGCCATTCTGTTCGTTCCAGCAATTTCCTTTTTGGACATAACACTCGGCTATTTTTGGTGTTCTCTTATTAATAAGTTCAAGGAAGAAGTATCTAAGGATTCTTTATTTGAATTGTAATCAAGTCGACTTCGAGTAAAAAAAAAAGTAATCTAAATTGTTTTGAAATCAATTTCACGACATAATTTTTTATATTTTTTTTTCTACTTTTCAGGGTTAGAAAATCAATATCCAATCGATGTTTACTTCTCAAATGTTCTCTAGTGCACCGTGAATGTGTATTTGTGGTAAGTTTGAAAACGAAATTTCCTCTCTTAATTTTCGTGTATTTCCTTTGTGTTTTTGTAAAGCCTCTAAGGAATCCATCTATACGAGCCTGCGTTTATTGCAAACTTAAATTAATTGGGATTGTCGACAAATCACTTTAATGTTGAATGTGCGTAGTGCGTACACTATTAAAATGGGATTGGCATGTGGCAAACGTGCAAATCTTATAAGCCATTGATTGGCACAGCTTTTTTCCATTCCTTTTTTGCCATGTGAAAGTTTTAAATGCAAAAAAATTGGATTTTATAGAACGCCTGGAATGGTGGCGCCATCTTTTGACTGCATCATGTGCGATTTGAAATTGATTATTTAAACTGAGAGCTCACATGAAAAATGTCTATATGCCAGACTATTCACATTTTGAAACATTATCATACAGGGTATCTATCCTCAACAACACATAAATAATTTTTATGTTTCAAGTTGTTTTGATAAACATGTGGAATGTAGAAAACACTGTATGTGGAATTGGAATTAAGAACATGCCGCAGTTAAAAATTGCAGTTTAAAATATCAGACAAATTTCATAATTGATATGAATTGTTATATAAAGCAATCTATTCTTATTTTCTACTAATGTGAGATGAGTTTTAACAGAATATCTGAGCTGTATTTGTGATTTTTTTTCCAACACGGTTCCTTTTCCCATATGGGAGTTTCTAACCCAATAATGGAAAAAAGATAGTATCAATGAAATCTGTTGAAAATTTTGTTTGGCGAGCTGTTCACCTCGCCAAAGTGTCCGAAAATCCGATTTACAGAAATTGCTACGTGGGGGATCCTATTCTGTTTACGATGCTTGAGTACGACTCGCGTGGTCAGTGGTCAGAATGCAGAGAATGTGGGAATCGAGCAACATCCAGATGTTGCAAAGTTGACAGAGTTCCCATAGTGCTTGATCATTGTTGATTTTGCTTCTTCACGGCGATCTACTTCTGGTGGATAACTCTGCAAACACTCTCGAAGTAGGTCTTCTGAAGCGCCGTACCGCGCGCGCTTGTTTATACGCCATCTTTATTGAACATTATATAAACATTTGGCTAACGCGTTTAAGTGGATTGACGCAATGGATATTCACTTCTTCAGACTTGTGTCAATCCACACAATCTTCTCGCACGCTTGCCGAGGCAGCCGGCTTTTGAATTACATTTCCAGACAGGGATGTGATATGTGAATATTCTATATGCAGAGATTTCGACGCTAACAATACATTTTTAAAAGTATTTCTATTTGGTCCTATTATTGGGTGGCTTTATTACTAAGCTTACTTTACTTGACTTGTAGGGAATTTCATTCTTACTAGTTTACTACATCGTCATGAAATTCAAGCAAAATAAAGAAACTTCATCTGAATAGTGCTGATCAGAACTGTTTTGTTAATTTATGTATATAAAGTCTTATATTAAATTGCTTAATTTCTTTTGAATTTTTCCATGACGATGCAATGCACTACATAGTTAGCAAATACAGAAAATCTGTTAAGTTACCACTTGGTCAGATTTAACTGTTTGCTATTTTGTTTACTCTATATAGTGAAGGTTGGAAAAGACAATGAAAGAATGGCAGAATGATAGATGTTGGTAATGTTGCCATTTGCTTTACCTACAATAAACGTCTTCTTATAACATTGCACAATCTTCTTTTCCAATCTATGCAATACTTTTTATAAACTATTTGTCAATGAGCCAGTCCTTTTTCTCCATTCTTTGACTATAAGGAGTTTTTTTGCATCTTATTTTTGGTCATGTCAAGACTTGCTCCGTACTTTCTGCCTTTTTATTTCACATTCTTACTCTTGTTTATTTTTGCTCAAATTGCTCCATTATTTCCCATATTGTTCACCACCCAAGGTTACTACAGTATTTTAGAAGGGAAATAAACATTTTTGCTCGTTGAAGAAGTCCATCGGATTTCCTGGCTCGTTATTCCAAGATACTTCACACTTACGCTCGTCTCGCCTTGCGTCACTTTACATTTGCTTAAACAAATATTGGAATTTGACAAGCATTTGCTGAAGAGTTGGATTTCTTGCTTTGAGATTGCCTACTCGGATATTTCCGTTAAGCAAGAACACTGGAATCTGTTGCAAGCATCATGGAAATAAGGACCCAAAAGACGTGCCGTGTCGTTTTCTTGATATTGCTCTCTAAATATGGCTGCTCCTATACGAGAAACTTTTAAGAACCAAAAAAAGCGATGCCTCGGATCAATAACTATACTGGATGCATGAAGGATTTTAATTTAATAAAAAATTATGCTCTCATACCGTGGTTATTGCTCTTCTCACAGCTGCTGTATATCGGCCGTATATGCTTTTGAAGAGAGTTTATAGATAAGCTTCATGTCCAGACATCTAAATGTTTAAATTTATGTATGGACCTGGCTTCTTGAACAGCAAACTTGATGAAACGGTGTTTCGTATCTGGAAAGACTAGTAGATTTGAAAGTATTACCGCAGAAGTGCTTGTTTCCAGCAGTGTTTAAAATGAACATGTCTGGAATTTATGCAAAACACATGTGTGGCACATTGTTCTTCAACAGAGGTTACTACTAATATGTCATTTTGGTCATTTCAGTACAGTTAGTAAGCTAGAGAAAATAAGATTTTCTGCCATAACGGATAATTTAGAATACGAGCCAAATTCCTAACTAAACGTAAAAGCTAAAACGTGACTGAATACAAATGGGTCTATATTTTTATTTAAATATTGCCACATCTGGCTGTTTTTACTGTGTCTATGCAATAATTACACCCCCCACGTAAGTCTTGCTATATTGGATCTCACTCTTCACGTCACAGTATGTAATTAATGCAACCAATCTTTTTAATTCATTAGCTGTTTTGATGGTTCGTGTTTTATCGAGAGCGTAGTGACCTCATGGATTACATTTCCGCTCGGCAAATCTCTTATATTGTACTCTGAATGTGATTTCCTCGGGTGCAATTTTCACTTTAAGTGTATTTTTCCTTCTCTTTCTCATCGCCTTTTTTTTCTTTCAAAGTAATATCTTAATTCAGACCGTTCCCCGAAGCACTCGAACGAGCGAGGTCTTGGCCAATCTTTTATAGGATGACTCAAGACGTTAACCAAGTTAGCGTCGAAAAGTCGTCGCAAAACTTGAGTGGGTTTCGTCAATTTGTCAGCATCTATCATTGATTGAACCAGGAATTTTCTTGCAACGGAATCGTTATTCATTATTCCTGACAAACGGCATGACTTCTGCTTGGATATCGACATAAGTTGGATTTGTCTGGACCACCATAGAGCTCCATTTCAGCAGCAGCAACAGCATTCTTGGAGAAACTAGCAGAGCCACATTCCAGCATCAATATCTTGGCAGCGAGCAATTTTTCAGCGTTACGGAGTTGAAAATCCGCCGTCTTAGCAAATTGACCGCAAGGACATTTTTCTTTCAAGCGCTGTTGTTGTTTTCCGCAACGTTTTGGATATTATACCCAACAGCGAATGACTGAAATGGCAGTTGTTGGTGCACTTTCAGACCCGCAATGCTGTATAGAGACCAAATCAAACGTCAAAACTGGGCGCAGAAATGTTATATGGATTGGGAAAGATGGGAGTGGTGGAAGAATATAGAGCATCACTTAACACCACAGAAGCCATGATGGATCCTCCGATGCCATCAGAGGAACACGGGCATGACAGACATTGACTGATTTCGCAGTTCAACTGCACCAAGATTTTTTTTTCTAAGAAAGCGTGCCACTTTTACATGAATGTTAAAGAAAATCTAGTACTTAATCGTGATAAACAAGACCGTGGACGGTCTAATGAGATGATTAAAATGTATATGTCAAATTCCTTCAAGTGATAATATTCAAAAATGCCGAATTTTGTTATTTTTATTTAAATTAAATAGCTTAAAAACACTACTATTAGCTTGAAAACCCAGCTTAAAGTTGAATTATTATGCTATCAATTGATATTTAGGTGTTTTTTTCCTATTCATTGTAAACGGAGAAAGTACTCCTATAGTCTTACCTTTATCCCGAATTATTTACATTACTCTATCAAGGACCCAAGGTAGATGAAAAATCCAAAGCTTTGCATGCAATTTCAAAATAGTAATCCAGCAGAGTACACATTTGAATCTCTACATAAAATGAAAAACATTTGCTCATCAGCCCGAGCTTATTGTCTTCTATTGATTCCCACTGGAATACATTCATTATTAAAACTAAGGCAGTAATCAAAAACTTCTCTACTGGAACTTGTATATGTACTAACATATCTTCAACATTCCTTATTGTTAATAATTAAGCAAACGATTTTGCTCAAAATATTTTTTCTACTTATTAGTAGGCTATTGCCTTTTACTGCGACCTTTTTTTTTTTTTTTATTGCACTCTTGTTGCTATTATTATATAGAATTGTGTGACAAGTTTTATTGGAATGATTCATGTAAATTTATTCAGTTTGTAAGGCTCCAATAAGGTTATCCCGCGAATAACGTCCAACGCGAACTTGATTGAAGCTTATTTATTACTTATAAA
>JAQGAE010001430.1:0-23138 GCA_034696685.1 Julus scandinavius
CCCCCCCCCCCCCCCCCCGCCAAATTTATACCTTGTACCCGGGCGCCAAATACCCTCGCTACGCCTCTGCCCGGATATAGTAGTACATCCAGCAACTTCCTTTCCTCAGTTAAGGACCTCCTTTTTGAATAGCCCCAAAACTCACAAGTTTTCAAATATATTTGAGTGTTTATAGCAACAGGTTTCATATATGTAGGCTCCAAACAAAATTAATTATAACTTATTTTGTTCGCAGTACTTAATTTCATGTATTTCGTTGACTATCATTTCCCAAATGAAAGTTTTGTATCTTGTGTCAATGTAATGGCTTAATTGTACTCCTTTCAACAAATTAGGACCTTAAATATAATAAACACTAGTAATATGCCACTTTATGTGTGAACTGAATGACGTGACTATTATAACATTGAACTGAAAAAAGATATCGTTGACAACCATATTAAATATCAACTTTTAACGGATATACACGACGATGTGTAGGGAAACGCCCTGGGGAAATGATATTTTCATTTACAGGTTTTACGTGACAATTCAGATGTGTGTAAAAGGGGACGTGCATAGGCATAGACAAAATGCGTTTCAAATTGGCGCACCATACATGTTTACCTCTGGACTGCCACCATCCATAGCCCCCTATATACTCCAGGCCCCTGCAGATTTCGAAAGTCTATGGGAGAAAAGGAGAATTTTTTTATCAATAGGTGGCGTCAGCAGTTTGACCTCGAGACGCTATCTGAAAGTATTGTAAGCACGCAGATTATCATTATTTGAATGTTTTAATTTATAAAAGCATTATTTTTAACAATTTTCTTGACAATGGCTTATTTTTAGTGTATTTTTTGGCTTTAGCTTCATCATTTTTTTTCGATTCTCGTTGTCCATAATGTTGTAGACGATTCTTTCCACAAGTATGTTGATCAATTTCTCAGTATTTTTTGGCTGTTTCCACTCACATTTTGTACATTTAAGCATAGCCCCCTATATACTCCAGGCCCCTGCATAAATCGAAAGTCTATGGGAGAAAAGGGGACTTTTTTTGTCACTAATTGGCGCCAGCAGTTTGACCACGAGAGGCTATTTGAAACTATTAAAAATACAGTTTATAGATACCTAACGTTCTTTTATTGTTTTGATGTATTCAAATCGTATTAATAAATATTTTTTATAATTATATATCTATATATTACCTGGACATTTCAGTCAAGATAAGTTGGATATATAGCTGTAACGTTGTTCAAGAAATTTTGTCGACTATACAAAGGTGCATCCTATAAATTTCCAAACACCGTTTCGATAGCAATTCCAGTTTTCCCTATCACTGACTGCGCAAACTGAATTTAAAAAAGTAACCAAAAAAATGAGTGAAATAGACATTCATAATGACTTATGACCCCCTTCGCCTGTCGCATTATGTCAAGACCCACAAATGCCCTCTTCAGTTAATTATGTCCTATGGCATTTATCTATACAGTAGAACTTGTCTAAATGCATACTCTTGGGGCAGATGAAAAATATGCATTTAAACCTAAAGCTGCACATAAAGCTGCTAAATACGGAATTGCCAATTTTTTCAATCCTAGATGAGACACTAGCTACTGGGCATCATTTTAATGCATGTACAAGAACAGCAATTGCCTTGCATCTTCCTGCCCATTGCATTTGGTTATATTTGTGCATGTCTACATAAAAAATGGCGTCTAAAGGTTCCACATACACTAAAATGACAGATTCTGTCCGCATAGCCCTGTGTCGGTACAAATTAAAAGGAGCATCCAAGGGCTTCATACAAGTAACTGACACAGTGGTTTGAGAAAAACCACAATATCAAGGTTAGCCAAGCCACAATCTCTAAAACACTGAAGAAGTCACCAGAGCCAGTCGGGAACGTGTCAATCTAAGTGGTAACCTCGATCTTAGTTTGATATTTGTTGTAGTTCCACTGTTGATATTCACTTATAAAATCGTTGGGAACAATCAAAATTATTCATTATGCCTTTAGGGAGGTTTATTCATTTAAACACGGGTCCCATGCGTTTAGAAAGGTTTTTCATTTACACAGGATGCATTTAGACAGGTTCTACTGTATGTTGCGCTATATGGCATTCAAATTTGGCGCCATTAATTTCTGTAATGTGTGCGTGAAAGTGCTTTATTTGTTTAATTTGCTCACATAACATCAAATAAAGCACTATATTAATAATATATTAAATAGAAAAATTATTTTTTTCAGAAAAGTTAACGCAAATGTGATTAAAAAACTCAGAAATCATGAAGATCTGGTGTAATCCATATTCCTAGTGTTGTTCTGAGGTCAAGCCACAGGCGCCACCTAGCGTCGATTGTTTACCATTAGCGAAGCCAATCTGCAGGTGCATATAGGGGGCTATGCACTATCGGTTGGACTATTTCGGTACGGATGACGAAAAAGTCTCTGGATTAGCGTGCAAAACGAAATATCTTGTTTTTTCTTGATCAGAGCAATTAGTTCGTTTCATTAATCGCTTGTTGGCTGTATCTAGCGTTTGATTAAGAAGCTGTAGTTGTTTTTAGTGTGAAACTTGCAGAGCCGTGTAATCTTGTTTCCTTCAACAGTTAATAAGGAAAAGTAAGTGTGCTATGTTTGCAGGCTAATATTGAATTTTAAAAATCGCATCCTATCTGTGAATGTTTTTGAACATGCAATTTCCTTCTATACCGTTGTATTCAAAGTAATTACAAGTATCATTTTCTATGTTTTTTTCCAGCTGTTGTTTCGAAGTTAACTCAATCTATGGTCATTAAGTTCGACAATTGCAGTTAAAATGCAGGACTATGCAGCAGTAAGTATATAATTATAATTTATGTAAACGAACATTTTGGGGGGTCGTAAACACGCTGGTTAAATTTGCTTTTTAATGCATTGTAATTATGAATGCTTATCGCGTGTGAATGCTTATGTGAAAAAGTTTGTCCTTGTACTTTAGTACGTGGACAATAATGTTGGCATCAAAATTTCATTATTAGTTGTCTGGTAGCTAGGTTCTTGTGCCGATGTGCTCGTGGGGGAAGCCAAATGACGAGACTATTTTTAATAGCGTTAGAAATTCGTGTTATGAAAACAAAATACATATATTTGTTCTATGGCTCAAATACTTTTGGAAAAAATTAAGGCACCTTAGTAACCCACAGGGCAATTAGACGTAGTTGTCAACATGTTTCTGTTGTTTCATTGGGTCCTGACCGACTATCGTGATGAATTAATAACGTTCTTCTTGGAACATATGGATGAATTAAATCATAGGAAACAGTATATACTATATATGGCCAAATGGGAGAGAACAGTCTTGATTTTGGTCTCAGAACTGACGGCTAAGGAAAACTTAACTAGTCTATTTTTATATAGAGCTTTGGACTTTAATATAGTTGCTTTTTTAAAACCCGATTTTTAAACTATAATCTGAGTGGTCCAATGTTAAGGCAATATTTAAAATGTGGTTGTACTAGACGTCGTTTGATATCGAGTAAATTGAGAAAAATAATTTTATGCAAACTCATTTTTAATTGCATAAATACATAGCATCTTTGAAAATGCAAATGTTGACTCATCTGCCTTACACAAACTATACTTCATTATGGGAGTAATAGGGAAAAGTTGTACTTACCCTGTTTTATACATGTGTGATCAAGTGAGTTTACCTGCAAATCTTTCCAAGTTTTGAATTGTTACCTTTATTTTTTAAATGACTATAATGTGGCAGGAATTGAAACTGCACGAAACAAGTGACATGCTATTTTATTTCCATATGAATGAGCAATTTCAATTTTTGCCAAAAAAAACTGTTTTCCGACAAATCCTTCAAAGAAGGGGGAAATAAAGATGAAGGTTGATCTGTTAAATCGACATTAAGGTTAATCGTATTATCCTTGCAAAAGAAGTTTCGACATGAAGTTTTTTAAAATAATAAAAAAAATATTTATAATAATGTGACATTCAACAATTTGAGTTTGGAATCAAGCAGTAATCAATTTTATATCATGTTTAAGTCCTACCTTCGATTATATTCAAAATTTAGCAACTTGTAAGTTTCAGGAGTGGGTTAACATGATATGTCGTGTACTATTGTCCTTGTTTTCGAATCAATCAGCTATCGCTTTATAATAGACTCTTGTACCATACTATCAAACCTTAATTGAGGTTAAAACTTTATCTAAAAATATTAGGTTTTGAAGTTTTTCTAATTTTTTAGGCCTGGTAGTATATATATTAAGGTTATTTAAAAAACAAAACGATTGTCATAATTATGTTATTCAATATTAACCTCAATTTAATTTGTTTAAATATTTAAAGAAAATGAAGGATAATTTATTTAATATTTGCTGTTAGTTTTTGGTATCACTATATTGTTATTTGTAAATGTGTAATATGTGCAATTTAGTGCCATTGGATGCATATTTATCCTTGATTTGCTAATTGTGACCTTCATATTACAAATGCAGCTTGTGGTTTGTTTGACGTTTCAGTTTGACAGCCATTTTTTACTTGTTCACATGTGTAATTTACTTGAAACAATTGAGTAGAGGTTGTTGGAAAGATATTTTTAAAACAATATGAGAATACCCTCAAATACATTGAACTGCCCTACATTTATATACCTTATTCAAAACGACATAAAAATACTTTAATTCCTGTTTTTTAGAGCCATTTTATTACAAAATGGCAACGCCAGTTTATAACCAAATGATAATGCCACTGATTAATTTGTAGATCTCTTGATAATGTTTGGCTGACTAGACGATTTTATTAGCAAGTCATCTACCACGTCTATAGTAAACTGGACTCCTGAAAACATAGTTGCCTATAGGCTGTAAATTCGTTTTTATTTATTGGTAATTTATCAGAGTTATGTTATGTAATGCCATTTGTGATGCTGATGTGATTTAGCGTCCTATGTTCATTAATAAATGTAAAAATTCACATTAAACTACGGTGAATGTAACTGGTAGTTAAGGATGCGAATTTATTGGTAGTAATGATAAGTATGATCTGGAAATTTGGGGTAATTGAATTTTTGTCATTTGATGCTGGAATTTCCAGTCTTATTTCAAACGTTACTTAGGATATTCAATCTCCACAACTCTACGAAACATATTTGGAAAACTGTGGGTAATTGGTCTAGAGAGCGGGTCCTTGATATTTGAAGGGATAAGCCTTAAAGTATGCTTTAATTTTTTCCTGAGAATTTACTGAATACTTTTCGAATTTGTAGAATACATTTGTAAGTTTGCTTGAATACTTATTTTAGACGTCATGTTTGGCAATATTCTTCAAGTAGATGTTGTGAGTGTTGGAAAAGATCAAAATATTTTTCTTATCAAAACATATATTTAATTAAGAAAAATTATTTTGCCATCTAGTCTTAAACGAATTGTAAAAAAATATCATTAATTAATGCAAAATCACACAGTTTTATAGTAGAGCAATCCGTTTTTATTAATATTGCCATTTTTCTTTATTTAATCGACAAATCAGTATTACTACTGATTATGTTATTTGACAATTTTAGTGGCATGTCCATAGATTTTCAAGGTCTGGTATAACATTTGCTCCTCATTCATGCTGTCACTGAAGTACGAACATTAAACTTTGCAGAATAATAAAAGGTTCAGTGCATTGTACTTGCAAATGCATGGCAATAACCATACCATTAACGACAAACTGATTGGACAGTTAACGAATCACTGCGAAATTTGGGTAAAAAGGGTTATTGCCTTTTGCGGTTTTTCTGTTAAAGTTTCGACGGATTAACTGTTGCTCCGGCTTTTAATTATATAGTCTCGCCTAGAATAAAGTGTGAATATTAAACTGTAGCGACCCAAATTAAATTAATTATCATGACTGAAAATGTAATCGTCGTCCTTGCATTATTAGGTGGCAGTTCTGGTGTTTCAAATTGTTTACTGTTTACCAAATAATACTTGTTGTACCTGCGTGGAAGTTTGGCGGAGGCAATGTACCCTTGTTAAACTTGTAGATGTACAGTAGTAGACAATAGAATGCCAATACTTAAATTTATTATTAGACTGTTTTTGCTGACAAAATTTCGTGGGCATGCAGCATTTTCTTCAATTTTTTGAAGAGTATGTACTGTAGAAAGTGTCAGAGCAGTATTTAGTGTGTTCAAGAGACAGCTGAGATGTGAAACAATTGGAAAATGTTAAAAAGTTCCAATAGAGACTGCTCAGAGCCTGTAGAGGCCTTTTCCAAGGATTGCGTCTGTGTGGAAGATATAAGGTGGGCCAAACCCATTTTATGTAAGAAATGCAGACATTGTTCGCATTATCTTGTAACCATGCACATTGTACATTCAATACAAGATTTAAGAGTTTAGAATATTTTGAAGGCATTATACGTAGTAGCTGCAAATGTCGATTCAGGGTCACAATTGTTTTTATCAAAAGTAAAAAAAATAAACCTGTAACGAAAAGCTATACTTAAGTCGTGAGTGTGCCATTTTATTCTGCCCTCAAACTTTAAAAAAAATGTACTTGCCTGATGTGAATATAAAGTACAGACGAGCCGACCTTTGCAGTAATTGCTATAGGATGGTTAGAAGCTTAAAAATGGCATTGCTTCATCTTGCTTGTTTTTCGTTATTTAAGAAAATTGCCGCTTTAGAAATAACTTATTTTTATAATTAATACTTAAATGTTCCCTAGTATTAATGTCGTACTGAATTTTTTTCATTTATCTCCATTGGTTATAATTAGAATATTAACCTAAATTCAAGATCTTTTCCACGTTATAACAAGTTTTTTTCTGTATATTTTACAACAACAGCAAAATGTATGTTGGGTTTGACTGTGTGCCTATTTTAAATTGTTCTAAGGTACTAAAATGCAAAATTAATTTGGTTGCAATTTTTTATTTCTTTTTGGCTTTTTATAAATTAACTAACTGTATTGTTTGTATATTTGCTTGTGGTTGTTATAAGGATCTGTCTCGTGTAATCCAATTTCAATGTGCAAACTATGTATAAAGTTATTATCAATGTATATTTATTAATCTGTTCCATAATATAGGTGGTCATTACTTGATAACATAGTTGTTATGAAGTATGTCGACTTAAACCAGTCATGCAAACGGCCATTTTGCTGCTAAATACATGCAATATATTATATATTCCGGTTTTATATGATACAAGTATTAAATTTCCACAATATAGCGATGTTAGTTGACTAGGTAATAAGTATAAAAATTGATGGAAAATTCATTTGTTGCTGTGAACGAGTAATTTGAATACTAAATTACATGTACTGTATATTCTTTGCACTTTTTGGGCAGCCATATCTTCAACACAACACGAGAAGCGGTGAAATCTCTGTGCAGTTAGCTTTGTGAACAAACAAACAAATAAAATTGTCAAGACAGAAAAATATGAAACCAGTTATAGCCCATTATAGCAATTAGCAATATAGTTGATATAAATACTTTAATTTTTTTATTCTTATTCTTATTGCAGATTGTGCATGTGGCCCGAAAGGCATTTGCCACTGGACGTACCCTAAATAAAGAATTTAGGAAACAGCAACTAAAGCAACTGTTGAAACTCGTTAATGACAATGAAGGTGCACTGGCTGAAGCATTGCACAAAGATTTGCACAAGGTAAACCTTATGAAGTCCAGATTTTACAGGAAATTCATGTAGTTCACTACTTTAATTTATGTAAAATAGCTAACATTGTTCAATGATCAACACTTTTTTAAGTTTTGAAATCTATTTCCAGCCTATGCAAGAGGCCATGCTGATGGAAATTGAGATGATGCGTGGTGATATCTCAGTTGCCCTTTATAATTTGGACGATTGGTCGAGTGATAAAAATGCAAGTGGAAGTGTATTGCATTTTAAAATTTTATTTGTTCAGATTCATGCCTATTATAATAGCGCATTCTCACATTTCCATGACAGGTGGAAAAAACAGTTGTGACTTTGATGGAAACTGCGTACCTTCACTATGACCCATATGGAGTAACCTTGGTTATAGGAGCTTGGAACTATCCTCTAGCATTAACTGGAAGTCCATTAGTTGGTGCTATTTCAGCTGGTAATAAACGCTGTTTAATTAATGGTATTTATTTAATTCTTTTGCACATATGAGCATTTAATGCTATGTATCTTTTATTAGGAAATTGCTGCGTTATTAAACCTTCAGAAATTTCCGGTCATTCAGCCAACCTTTTTGCAGAATTGATTCCAAAATATTTAGATACTGTATGTATTATTTATATAAAGTATTCAAGTATTAAAATATATAAAGTTCTTTTCAATTGAATGTACTTTCATAACTGGAAAAATCTAAACTTTTATTAAGGATGTTGTAAAATTAGATAGTAACTTTATAATGTTTTCAGAAAACCTTGTCGATATGATGCAAATAATATTTCATTTTTTCACAGGAATGTTTCCCTGTCGTATTAGGAGGTCCTGAGGAGACTACAGAACTTTTGAAACAACGTTTCGACTATATTTTCTACACAGGCTCATCGAATGTTGGCCGCATTGTGCGTGATGCTGCAAATAAATTCTTAACCCCATGCACTTTGGAACTTGGGGGCAAGAGGTAATTATTGTATTAGAAATGAAGAATTCTAACTTTCTCTTGATTAATAAACGTAAATAAAAATTTTAATTTAATTTTTTTTGGCAACAAACTGCTAAAATAAAAATATGAAAATTTAAAAATTCGCTTTAGCTTATAGTAAAACCAGAATAATCCATGATTAAGTAAATACGACATAGTGAGCTAGTGGTAGTTGAAATGTTTATTACATGGAATCCATTTTTTACAGCCCAGTTTATGTGAGTTCTGACTGCAATATTGAAGTAACAGCAAAAAGATTAATGTGGGGAAAGTTGGTCAACCTTGGGCAGACTTGTGTTGCTCCGGATTACGTTCTTTGTACCAAAGATGTTCAAGATAAACTTATAAATGCCATCAAACCAGTTTTGAAGTCATGGTTTGGAGAAAATCCAAAGGAATCATCTGATCTTGGACGAATCGTCAATGATCGTAATTTTGCGTGAGTAATTATTCAAGTTTTAATGGAATATAGAATGGGATATTCGTTACTTTCATTATTATGTATACACACAGGACAAAACAACACATGGGAGATTTGTTAGTCTCTAATTAATTTTCTTGTTTGTTATAACGGCTTATATGTTGCAGGCGAGTTTCGAATTTGTTGAATGCAAGTCGTGACAAGGTTGTATTGGGTGGCGAAACCGATGAGAAGGAACGGTACATTGCACCGACGATTTTGACAAATGTTACTGAAGATGATGCTATAATGAAAGAAGAGGTATAGTATTTTTATATTAAACTATATGCTAAAATAATGTTCTACTTGCTTTTTTAAAATTACATAATCTTATTCTCTATACAGATCTTTGGCCCGCTCTTGCCATTTGTCAATGTGAAGAGTGTCGATGAAGCCATACAATTTATCAATAAGAGGTATTTATTTTTTTATTATAATTTAAAAAAACAATTTATGACAACATTTGTGACTCATTAACATTCAGTATAGTGTCCTTTTTTGTTCTTAATGCATTTGTAAGCTTATAGTGTTGTTGCTCCTCTTGATATTTGTAAATTAGTGTACAGTATTTTATTTTCTCCTCTATTTTCAAAACAAGGAAGTTTGTTTGCAATCTATGATACTGCTTTATGCAAAAAATGGCATCAAGATCGAATCTTAAATTGAAATTCTTAGACATTTCAAAAGTGTTGGTTTCGATGGTGACTATTCAAATTATCTTTAGCTGGACTACTCTGCACCTTTCCTTTCTTTCATTATTATTTCTTGTTTTCTTGACTGCTAGTTTCATTAATACAAATTGCCTCTATTATGACATCTATTTGTTTTGAACGTTTAGAACAAATTCAAAAACTTTATTAGCAGGATTACTGATTTATAACATCAGTCATTGGCCAAACATAAATTCAAAGGGATTGTAATTAGTAAGCAATTGAACCCGATAAAAGTATTTTTTGATTCTCATGTTTTTGCACCCACAATTTCGTACATATAGAGATAAACCACTTGCGTTCTATGTCTTTACAACTAACAAACAAATCGTAAAGAAACTTCAGTTAAAGACGTCTTCTGGAGGTTTTGTTGTAAACGAAACTATCTTGCAGTTTGGCCGTAAGTATATGCACCTTTATGGAAATTTGTTAGGTAGAGGAGTGAACGGCGATGCTCAACATTTTTGCGATACAAAGGCCATTTAATAACCATGAAATGATTTTAAGTGATGCAGTTTGTATAACCTAAATTCTCGGTGCATGCGGTTTGATGTTGTAGACTACAAATAGTAGTGGTGTATGCTTTGCATGTGAACGCTTTTATTTTCTATCTGACAATCAATCAATTCCGTTCCTTGGTGACAGATGTAACTGTACTTCCTTTAACAAAATGCATTCTTTTACCCCATTGAATAGGGAGAAACCTCTAACTATGTATGTATTTTCGAGCCAAGATAGTCTTCTGAAAAAGATGATAGCGAAGACTACAGCTGGCAGTGTCTGTTGCAATGACACTATGATTCACCTGAGTGGTACGTAATGGTGGTGACAGTGACCAAAATTCCAATTCCGTAATGTCCAAATGGTGTTCAGCGGGTTTTTCTGTACGCTGTTGGTAATGGTTAATAATTGATTGGGTGTTGGGTAAATTCTATATGTTGTTTGTTGTTAGTAAATGTGTTTTTTTTAGTCATTTGGTGAGAATTCGAAAAAACAATCGAAATTTTTAGTTTGCAATGTGGTTAACGATTAACCATTTTGTTATTAAGGAATACTCGTATATTACAGTATACCTTAAATGAATTAACGATTTGTGCCAAATACAGCATAATTCTTGATTTATTTCATCTTGCTAGCCCATGTAACTCAGTTTATTAAGAAAAATCCGCAAATAGTAAATGTTTCACTCTTCTACTCTCTAATCTTTTTTTTCTCTTTACTTCACTTAAAATTAAATAGCAGTGTTATTTTCTAATCGTGTTTTTATTCATGAAATAGTTGAAACTCTACCTTTTGGTGGCGTTGGAATGAGTGGAATGGGAAGCTATCATGGAAAGTATTCCTTTGAATGTTTCTCCCACAGAAAGTCATGCCTGTTGAGAAACTTTTCCAAAATTGGCGAAACATTGGCAAAGTAAGTGTTTTGTAACCACCATGTGAAATTACATGTAATTTCAATATAATGTGTCGCCATTCATGCTTTGAATAATCTCTTCACATCTGTATGCAATTTAAAACTATGTTCATGGTTAATTATAATATTTTTTTTTCAGGGATCGGTATCCACCTTACAGTCAAAAGAAGATCAGTCATCTGCAATTCATTATGAAAAAACGAAAGCCGATTCGCATTCCTTATTTCACCTACATTGTGGTTTTCCTCTTCGGAATATTTTTGTCCTCTATTGTTGCAAGCGTTATTGAATAATCGTGGAAAAATGAGCTTGCACTATTCCATATTTTGCACATGTAATTTCAAATTACCGGTGATTTTAAGGGATCAACAGAATGCTTTCATTAATTTGTATTTTTAATGAACTTATTATTTGGTTGTCTAGTATTTTTGCTTACTCCCTTAACTATCCTAATTTGTATTTGGGATGACGATGTTAATACATCGGGTATTAATTTACATTAATTGTAATAATATTATTATTAATGCCAAAAATTTTGCACAGGATTATATGACAGAATTTATCATCGGATTAGAAAACTATTGTGCATTTTTAATAATTACGTTCTTGTTTAAATTGCGGAATTTTTATTTGATATTTGGTGTCTTCTGAAAATTCCACTGTTATTGTTCTTTTAATTCAACTAAACAAATTAAAGAATATATTGTTATTGGAAATATATTGTGTATGTTGGTATAAAAATTGTGCTGTTTATGTGTTTTTGAATACTATAAATGACAACAAACAAAATGTATAATTGATTCTAATTTGCATTAATTTCAGTAATTCTGTTTGTTCGTAAAATGCTTATAAACTTTTCAAATTCTGGAGCATTTCTGCAAATAAATTAAGGTAAACTAAATTTTCGAAACAATTTAAAATTACTTTTGAGAAAGAATTAATTATTTTTACTTCTATTATATATTTATATAAATAAATAATATTATTAGAAAAATTGAAATGCAACAAATTTAAATGCCTGAAAATGTTTTAAAATACGAATTTAAGTACATGTAGTACTTTTGTACACTTAAATTTGGTATATTTTTAACCATTTTTAAATTTGTGCATGACAATATTTTATGAATGAGCTTTTTTTTTATTGAAGGCTCGTTCATTAACTGAAGCACCAGAGCTAAAGCGCTGTAGTGGAAATCGCAAGGCTACACATTGCTGCACCCTACAATTTCGGCGTGGCTCGTTTGACTTATATCGCTCTTTTTTAACGGTTTAAACAATGTAAACTGGATAAAATAGTGTTGATTTGAGTGACGTTAACTAATTTTACTTTAATTATCTTAAAAGCATGAGTATTTCCTACTTACGTGGCATTACTTTATTTTTTTTTAAACATTTTTAAATGCACATTACACAGGCATATTGTCCGAATGCGAAGGCTGAAGGCAAGTGTGCTCACGTGACATGCTTCAACCAATCCGTGTTCGAGTTTTTTTTCTGCGCGCGCGAATTCTAATGGCTGCTTATCAATGAGGAAATGTCGCAGTGTGCTGTGAAACTTCAATGTCTTTTTTAACATATACATGGATTAATTGAAGTTTATTTTGTGCTCAACACATCTTTTTTGTTAAACGCTTGTTCTCATGTAACTGCTTTAATAAGGAAAGCATGTCACAATACTTCTGTTCACGGTAAGCCAATTTTCATTGTCTACATTTGTGTGCGTCAGTCTATTGAGGGCCTATTCTGCGAAGCCATCTGTTGTTTTTACGAAGACTATATTAAGACAGTGCTACTTTATTATAAAGAAGGTCTGATCTGAAATATAACTTGCAATATACTCGACTAACTAGCACTGCTTGATGTAATATATATTGGACTAAATGGCACAAATAACCTTAGTCTTAATTGTTGGTAAGCAACCTTCATAGCCTCACTTCTACGCGTTATACAATTGTTTATTGATATTTATTTAGTAATTGCAAACGTGTTTATATACAAATTGCAATGAAAAAACATAGTTTTCACTTTGACGGGCAAAGAGTTTGTCAAATGAATAAGCAACAGGTAAATTATGGAATTGTGATTCAGGAACTGAGCGCGAATACGAAGAAGGAAAACTTGACAACAACAATAGGGCAAAACAAGGGGTTGCTAGAAAGACTATTGCCAGAAGGCACCAGTGGTCCTGTGTAATAATTTACACATTTTATTACGTTGCAAATACACCTTGAGAACATAAAACAACCAGTTTCCTGTTGTTTTTGTCGTCCTAGTGCTCGTGTGACTTGCTTGCGTTTCATGCAATGGAATTTAAGAATTGTTGTGCGTGTACTATATATAGGTTTCAAGTTCTTTCAAATGCCTATATTCCATTTAGTTTTTCTAATTTTCCAATGCATTTGCATTTTAATTTTGAGTCTTGAAATAAATCAGTTCGTTTTAATGATAAACAATGAACAGTTCCGTGAATGTCTACGTAGATAATGTAATTCCATTCCTTAAAGAAAGCGAATTTACATGTTTTTGGAGTTCGTGTTCCTCTGAAGATGAAAGGTAGAAGCAAAACCTACACTTATCACCACGATTTTTTTATAGTAATTCATCTAAACATCTATTGCAATATAGCTTCAGATATTTCGTTGGTGAAACTTTAATCGATGAAATAAGGAATCCGTTTTCATGTAGCCATGATAAAATATATTTGTCTAGTCGAGATTAAGCAAATATTTATGGCGCTTTGAGCTGATAAAATTACTAGAACGTGCTTCCCAGGAAATGGTTTGCGTGGAAGGGCTTCCAAATTTCATATCTGAGTTAAACAAATCATGATAAATCACAAAATAGCAGATATTTCTTTCATTTATGCCAAAATTGGTGAAGCAATACTGGCCAAATGTGTCATCGTGTAATACGAGGAGCTTTGAAATGAATACCTCATTAGAAGTAAATGTCACTGTAATGTAATATTAACGAATTAAAAATAGTCTCTACAAGTCTGACTAAAAAAACATGTAAGAGTCAACATATATGTTCTAAGTTTAATTGTAATAATACAACTCAACTCAAAATATTCTAAAGTTTTCATCTGAAATGGTGAAGTGTTTCACATACACGTACATCTCGTGTTGAATGGTGCTGATGTCCCGAAGAAAGACTGAACAAGTTACATTTTTACTTTGCTTGGAAATATCTCCATCAACCTGGCAAAGATTTATTTCATCCCTAAGCCAAATATTATTTGTACTCAAATGCATGGGGTTGGCAGCAATTCAAAACTTTATGGCGAAATGTACGACAGCTGTAAAGCATTATTCTGAATCATATAGTGTTTAATAATTCTTGGATAATATTGAGTATCAGATGTGCAAAATAAATTATTTCACTTTCAGTCAGAGCAGCAACGTGAGTAGCAGCGATGACGATAGCGATAGCGAATCTGATGATAATGTTTGCACCAAGCCAGCAAGTAGAGATTCTCATAAAAAAGCTACTTCAAATAGACGCTGGACCAAAGAAGAGGTACAAAAAAATGCCTTGGTGATATAAGTGAAAGAACTACTAGGCGACCACAAATTCAGAATAATGAAATATTCTCTTTCTAGGATGAACAACTAAGAAAGTTGGTCGAGCTGCATGGTAGTGAAAATTGGGACAATATAGCCAATTATTTTCAAGATCGATCCACTTTGCAATGTCAGTGTCGCTGGCAAAAGGTTGTAAGTCCACATCTGGTGAAGGGCCCATGGACTAAGGAGGTAAGTTGTTTTCCATCTTCTGGGCTCAAGAAATATATAGTCATTTTAAGCCAAGTTATGATAGACTGGTCTAATATCAAAACCCATTCAAAAATTGTTAATGGGATTTTTTTAATTAAGTACATGTAGGTAGCATTTATTGACTGCTTCTGTGCATAACCAGGTGTTTCTCAACTTTATAACATCTTCCAAAAAATGTGACATTGGGATTGATAACTCTCACATTATCCCCTGATAATAAATTTCTAATCGATAGTATGAAAACCATCTGCGCATTTCTCATTCCCTATACCTCAGCTGTTCACCTATTTATCACCTGGAAAATCTCCCCCTCTACTCTTTTACCTACCCTCCTAGTTACCCTCTGCTATTGACTCCCTTTTAGAAAGGGAATGCTATTTAGCCCAAATAATGGTGAAGTTCTGTAGCTTGCGTCCCATTTCCGTTCTCACACTACTCAGTCGTGACTTAGAAATGCTGCAGGAGATGTTTAGTCAACTCGATTGTTGTACCTTGCATGTATGGTACATCCAAAGTTATTAATTTAATACTTGTAGCTTGAGTAATTTTGATATCTATCATTGACGTCATGTAAACTCTGTTTTCATTTAGTGTGGAAGTGAGAATTAATTAAAGCTGCAGTTGTTAAGGGCATTGCTCTGTGTTAACCCTCATACATTCACAAAAAAAACCTACTCTTTGATGTGGGTTCATTTAAGTAAAATACAATAATTTTATACTTTCACATACTTTAACCATGAATAGCAAAGTTTTCGTTACATACGTACATTCTAGAAAAAGGAAAATATTCATTTTAATGCGGGTCATACCAATTTATTTTTGAAATTGGCATTCATTTATGCGTATTTAAATTAAAGTGAATTAGACCCAGATGAAAAATGTGACCCATCTGTTTACTGTTGAAAACAAAGAATTGCATTAGTTTTTTTAGTTAATTAATTTACTTAATTAAAAAATTGCGTAATTAAAATGATGGTTGGCAAATTAAATTATGTTAACATTTGAAATTGTGAAAGTCTCAAGATAATAATTTATCGTGTAGCTGATGCCATCTCTTATTAATAATGTAATATATTCACCATATTCATGGTGGTTCTAGTAAAGCATGTCAAAAAGAAGTCGAAAACCAGAAACTGGAACAGGCCCTAAGTTTATAAAGAAGACGTTTGTGGTCCTATCCTAGACCAAACTTTCCCACACGTAATTTATTCAGCTCTTGAGGGTATTCATACATTTTGATGAAAAAACGCCTGGGGAATTTAGGGAGATCGCAGAACCAGAAAAGGGGGAGAATAAAAGAGTGCTTCATTTCATTGTGCATGCAAGTATAAATGGAGGGAAAGTAGCAGCAGCAAAGCTATGTGGGTGGAAAACTTAATATTTCCGGAAGCCAACCCTATTGTTAGGGATCACTCGACTGTGAAGGAGTAAATGGTATGCACTGCTACCTCTCTCCCTGCTCCCAGGCTGCTATCCAAATGGATTTCTAAATTTTAAATTCATGATGGACCATCTTCTTGTGTGCAGTTCCTCCTATTTGCTTCTCCTCTTGCTTATTATTACGAAATGCACTTTTTAGGCTTTGAAAGAAGGGCCAAAAAGTTTTGCAAATTTCTCTTTTGTTCGTTTTCGCTTTCTCCCAGTTCAGGCCTTCTTACACGTGTATTTCTTGAACATGTAGGCTGACGTAACTGAAAAACGTATCAGGAATTTATTAAACTTGTTATAATTTACCATTAAATTTTTTTTAGCTTTTTTGTTTTTATGGACATCACTAGAGCTTTATTGCCAGTTTCATTGCATTGATTTTTATTCAAATCAACTTTTCTTTATTCATTAACTTATTGTATTATTATTGCATTTCCCTAGGAGGATGAGAAAGTGGTGGAATTAGTAAAAAGGTTTGGTCCCAAAAAATGGACAGTTATTTCAAAACAACTCAATGGCCGGATTGGAAAACAATGTCGTGAGAGGTAACTAAAAGCAAAAATTATTTAACGACACATCCGCAAATCAGTGTGGCGGGAAGGGAATCTATGGAGCCATAAGGCTTTAACATACCATTTATATGTATTGTGAATGAATGCAGTATTACATTTACTTCAGAAAAGCAGCAAAACCATTAGTTGCAAGCTAGTGTGTGTTATTACTAATGATTAATCATGTTTTATGGTTTATGTAATGTAAAAATCCTCCAGTAGTACATATTATCTATCATTGCATGATATTACAAACTGATTGGGTTTACAAATAAGACCTTGTGACCTTCTCATTAGCTCTGAAGTTAAGTAAATTTATGTTTGGTTAATAATTTCAGGTGGCATAACCATCTAAATCCTGATATCAAGAAGACTGCATGGACCGAAGACGAGGATCTTGTTATCTGCCAGGCTCATAGTGAATGGGGAAATCAGTGGGCAAAGATTGCAAAATTGCTGCCCGGAAGGTAGCTCTTATAGTTTAGTGATGAGCATTTGGCTTTCGAATTTGATTAAATACCTTGTAACATCACATATTTCTGAACTTTTTTTAACCTAGAACTGATAATGCGATAAAAAATCACTGGAATTCCACAATTCGCAAACGTGTGGAAAGTGAGGAAGACGGTCACCACAAGTACCGTCGACGTCGCAGTTCTTCTAGAGATTCGACCATGACGCCGAGTCCCAGATTCTCCAACTCCTCGCAGAATTGTCGTGAATCTGTGGCAGATTTGTGTTCCGTTACAGTGCCATCTTGTATTCCTACCTTTGTAATGAATGGACAGGCATGTAACAAGCGATATTTTATTTTGTAAAAGCATTCCATGCAACTATTTATTTAACAACTGGTTTGTCAATACTTATTCTAGGTTTCCTGTATCGATAGCGAGCAAGCACTTGCAGACTATTTTAGCATGGATTCTAGTGCAGTGGATGATAACGAAATAGGTAATAATGGTTAAAAGGAAAGCTAAAAAATACAATCAGACAGGATGGAGACTTTCTGTGTGCCTGTTCTAAACCTTGTTGCCTTTTAACATAACGGTGCTGTTGTGTTTTGTGATAAATTTGTTTTGAAAAAAAATCTTTTTAATTAATATTTTGCAAATTCCGTAAAACGTTTTTTTTATCTGTTATAGATTTCACACCGATTTTGGAAATGGGACATGACCCGGATCCGTTACCAATACAGGCTTGCGTTCTGCCTTCATCAAACAGAGTCCTTCAAAGCAATATTCCACAGACTTGGGATTCGCATTACATAGAAAACTCCTTGGCTTGTAATAGCGTTTCACTAAATGACATGCTTAATCCCATGGTACCTGCCTTTTCTGTGAATAATCCCATGAGCAACCAGCAAACGTTCGTAAACCGAGAGAGTTCAGATACTACTATGGATGAGCTGGCCACAATCGAAAGAAATGGATTGTTTTCACCAGTGCGGTATGTATTTGTGGCTTACGATATTTTAATTAACTTCGTGCGAGTGCCTTATTTACGGAATATTTCGTTAACAGAGAAATAAGAGTGGACGATTTGCAAGTTTCTCCAATAGTAACTTCACCATCTCCGGATGGCTCCTTTGGAAATCTGACGGTCCTAGAACTTATTTCAGGAACTAATATTAACCCTGGAGTCACTCCCATAAAATATACTGTACTCCGTAATAAGACTAACGAAGGTTAGTAGGTGTTACCGAAACGTGGTTGGCATAATTTAATGTGTATATTTTGTTAAAAAATTAAATGTGTATTTTTTTGCAGATTCTAACCATAATTCTACAATGCGTGAAGAAAGTAAAAACGATGACAGACGGCTTTCTTCTGGATATTCCAGAGGGCAGCAGAACATTACTCCCACTATCTTAAAACGTGGTCGCAGGAGAAAATATGTATCCTTACGAGTTAAAATGAAGTTTGATAGAATAATGTTAAATTCATTAATTGTAATTAAGTTTCCTTAACTGTAATATTTAGCATTCACCCCCTAAAAATGTCGAGTTGTGTGCTAACAACTATGTTCAAGAACCTTCCAGCGATATTATGGAAACCAAGAGCCACCAGCACATGTCGTTAGACAGTGGCTTAGAAATGAGCCTTCCATTGGATTCAACAGCTTCGATCAGTTCGATGGGTGGGAGTTTTGTGTTCCAGGGACACAGAATTGGAGCTATGTCTTCACACACCCCAATAAAGTCGTTGCCGTTTTCGCCCTCTCAGGTATTTAGGAATTTAAGGTTGCTATTTTAGTGCAAAACATATTTGATTTCGCCATTGACCGATGAATGCAATTCTGATTATAGTTCTTAAACTCATCTTGTGGGTTTGGTGATCACATGAGCTTGACTTCTACACCAGTGAGCAGCTATCAGAATCAGCTAACACCCGTTCATCCAGTTCTCTCGCATCGAGATAATACGCAGGATGGCAATGTGTAAGCTATGTTTAACGCAAATTTCCTAGATTCGAAAATGCAGAACTGGAGCTTAAAATTCCCAGAAAAAAGCGTGAAAACTAAGCTTATGTCTAGCATTATCAAGTTTTTGATTGATTATATCTTATGGATCTTAAAATTTAAAAGTTGTAATTTCTATTGATTTAAGTCATTTCAATGCTTTTTTTTGGAACGTTTTAAAAGGGAGAATAAGGAAAAACGTATTTGGCACCATTTCTGATGTAATTTAATTAGATTGCATCTAAAAAGATGTTTAATCGAGATAGAATTTTTGAACGCTATCAGCGTTGAGTTTGAGATAGCTTCCGAAGCAAATCCACTAAATATAATTTCGTATTGCAGGACACCAAAAATGCGTCGTTCTCTATTAGTAAGTTCTCCACGTACTCCCACCCCATTAAAAAATGCTCTGGCAGCAATGGAAAAAAATGGTGGTACATTTAGACACATGGTAAGCCAATAATTGCAGTATTATGTAAGTTAACATTTAAAACAAAGTAAGCGAGGTAGGTTGATACTTTTTTATTTCATAGGCGAGCAGTCGAAACGAGATAATAGAGGATTTTGACGACATTTGCGCATACCTTAATAGTGATCTCAAAGAAATGAACAGTTCTCCAAACGCAACGAAAGGCCAGGATTTGCCTCTTCAGACTATGTCGGCATCTACTTCAACAGCTTCAACTTCTTATGGTGCATCAGATTCCGGCTATTTTAGTGCCAAGCGGAAACGAGATAAGGAGGTATGTGTATGAAAATGGCACTTTAATCTCATTTTTCTTTGTTGGCATGGGAATTTAAAAAAATTATCTATTTGCAATGTGTAGAACCTTTCTCCAAATCGAATTCGGAAGTCGTTGACAGGTTCCTGGTCGACCCCTGGAGATTCAACATTATCGGCTCTCGCTGGCATTAATATAAATACTGCGGACTCTTTTTCGAATACTGAAACACCGGTTAGTAGTAGTAACCCTCTACTACCGTATTTTACGGACTATAAGATGCACCATTAATTTTTAAGCAATTTTTTAAAAAAACTTGTAGTATAAGACGCACCCGAGTTTTGGAGGCAGATTTTTGATGAAAAAAGTGCGTCTTATAGTCCGTAAAATACGGTATATGTATCATGTTTGGCATTTGCCGATTACTGATTTATAATCAAATTATTTTAGAGTAAATCTTTGAGGGATGATACCTCTGTATTGTTTTCACCACCTTCGATTCTTAGAGAAGACCTACCTGAAGAAATGGGAATATCGCCTAACGATGCTTTTTATATTGCTCATCCCAGAAAAAAGCCCAAGGTAATGAAATATTTTCAATATGCTCAAAATGGTACATGATTTCCATGATAACTGAGACTTGACATTGATAAATAGTACTGCTGTTATCATGTTTTTATGACCATTGTTTTGGTTATTCTTTGTATCATTGCCATATTCATTCAAACGCTCCAGGTGGAATGTTTCTAACAATAACATGATTGTGATTTTTTTAAATTATTAAAATGTCATTCATTTTTATAAAGCTGACTGTCAACCAAAGTAAAACTGGTAAAATAGAAAAGCGAAGCAACTCGTATGCAACCTCTCCGAAGGTAGGGTTGATGTGTATTGAATGTTTATTTTAGCACGCATTCCTTTATCTGCAGCTAATGCACATACTTGAAGTTTGTTTGACTTTCTAGTTGGACGTGAGGTGGGAAATAGTTGCATGTGGCAAGACAAAGGATCAGCTGGATCTGACCGAACAGGCACGGCGCTGGATGAAAACATTGCGACCGCGCTCTCTTAATCTCTAACTGGGGAATCTATCGATGAATCTTTAAAATATTCTCTCCTTAAAAAATACCAGTGATTACTCGGTTATGTGCTTTAATATTGATTCAATTGGCCCCTACATTTGCCATGCATGACAAACAAACAAATCACCTGGGCCGATTGTTAATAATTATCCATCTAATTGTTACAATCTTGAAGCATTTAGCTATGATTCTGGAAATCTGATTTCCATACCTTTAGATAGGATGAGAATTATTTTTACTATGGAATGCAAAAAGTGCCCCTATTATGGTCTTCATTTAATATCGCCATTTATCTTAGACAATGCTAATAATCCACATCAAGTTAAAAAAAAGTCCGATTTCTGATGATTTCGTGACTGATTGATTGGAAAATGAATGGATATGATCAAAGTCAGATTAGGGTCAGCTAATGTATTTTAATCTGAGAATGAAACGACCTGTTAAAGGGTTAGTACTAAAGTATAGAATTTGTCTCTACTGAACCCATTTTATCAATTCTACTAACCCTTAATATTAATATTGCCTCATTAACAGACGTTTGCATCATTATGTTGCCATCTGGCAAAAGAACTGAATATGTCAATTGTCAAGACCAACATGTTAATTGAGGATATTAATGACTAGAAAAACTTCATCCAATTTTTTTTTATTGGTAGTCAATAGCAGTTGCTAATTAACATTTGCTTGTGTGTAAATATATAGACTTATATACGTTCCCTATATGCTTTCTACTTCTAGTAAATTAATCAAATGGTACCTGTGATAGTAGAGCATATTAATCGTTTTCTTAAAAAATTAATTTTATTCGTTCTTGCACCATTAAGTAACAATTATGTTTTATTTGTGTTATATTAGCAGCGTAAAGCCTGCATTTTATCAAGAAATTATCCATCTTAAAAAATGCTTAAGAAATATTAATTGTGCATATTTTGGTCAGCACATCTTCTTTTGCTATAATAGGGGTATTCAAATAGGAAAAACAACTAAGGAATTTGGCAGTTTGATATACGTGTAAGGTCACGGTGAAAACTTTTGAAATGAAAAATTATCAAATCAGTTTGATAATTCTCTTAAACGTTTGTTCAGGTACCTACCGGAGATTTTTTGAACTGTTGCAAACAGGATCACATGACCGGTGTTCTAAAACTGTTTCAATTGGGGTGAGACTCTTGCCCGGTATTTCATTTTTGCCATATCAAAGTTGTTTTCTGGTGTAAGAATAGATCGTTTTATTTTTACTTTCTTCTGCTAATTTATTTTAAGTATTTTATCAACATTTTTAACATTTGTAAAGTTTCAAAATTAGTATGAACAAACGCCTACAGAAGGTGAATGTCAGTTGTAAAAAGCCTGTTAATTTTTAAGGCAGTTTTATGCTATCACGGAGGCGTCAGGGTGTATTTCAATTGTAAACAATTTTGTTTTCATTTATTTTTTGTTCTGGATGATTTCTATTGTTTTGCACGCACTTGAGGTACCAAAAATAATGTTCATGTATATTGGAAAATTAAGATTTTAAGCGCATAATGTATTTTCCTGTTTTACAGCACGTTTCAAACAAATATTTGAATGATATATTATGGCAAAAGTTAGTCATCACAGATTGTGTAATCTAAATATGTAACATGCACCAAATTAAAAAAAAAATGCATCTTGAGTTTTGTGTTTTCATTATTTCTCAGAAGCGGCATAAGTTCCTTGGTTTGTTCATTTAAGTATTTTCAAAACTTTATGCTTCCAAACACTCGCAAGTTGTTAAGCCGGGTCTCCACCAAGCCCAAGACGTATGTACATATACGTATAAACACGTTTTTACAAACATATGCAAAAACGTTTGCCCTCTGGGTTTGTTTCAGCCGACATTTTTTAAATATATGTAAATTTATGTAAATATCAAAATTGTACAGCTATTAAAGACA
>JAQGAE010001431.1:0-23138 GCA_034696685.1 Julus scandinavius
GACAGCGTTTGTATGTTTGGCAGGTCAAAGAACAATTGCAGACGACGTCGACTGGAAACGCACGGAAGTAGAAAAACACGTAGTTCGCGGTGCGCATGCGCGCATCACTTTTTTTTGCGTTTTCGTCTGCAACGCACGAAAGTGCGGCAAGTGTGTCTGGGGCATTATCAGGGTGCCAAATTGTCTTAGACAACTGTCTAAAAGTAACTTATGGTTAAACTTAACCTAAACCATGCATAAATTAAATCCGCTTAAACGCTTTACACAACACTTGCTCTATATATTTTTTATAACTAAGCAGTTGTGATCTCATAAAATGTATGAAATATGTCCTACCAGCTCTGATTCTTCCATCTCTATAAGCAGCCCCCTCCTTTGTCAATGATTCGATAAGGACTGGTCCTTCCTGGGCGCATTCAGGACGGCTCTGACAATAATAAACAAGATAGCATTTGTACTATTTTTATCTGTGTATAAGAAGAACTGATAAGATTAAACGACATTCTAAGTAGACGGTGGGACTATAAAGCAACACATAATCGTACCATTAATTTTATTCCAAGATCTCCGTCAACCTTCTCCAGAACTACGTGAAAAACTGGCTGGGATTTGCGTGGTTTCATTACTTCAGTTGTTTCGTGTTCAGATAATGACATTACTGTTAAACAACTAGCTGAAATAAGAAATTTGCAGTAGGTTAGTTTTTCAGAAATTAAAAAAACAACGAGAAAGAAAATGTTAGTAATCATTAAGTGCACAAAATGCATCAATTTATATTTTGTGTTATAATTAAAAGTATGTATAGAAACAAACCCGCAGAAATTGTAGGCTTTCCAGAGAGGTTAGTTTCTGTATTGATTATTGTTAATGGATGACCATCACCACAAAACTGTATATAGAATAAAACGGATAAATAAATTAATCATACTTGCAAAATAATTGCTGATATGTTATCTAAAATAGAGATAAACCCAATCATGCTCTTAATAACATTCATTTAATTTATACAGTGACTACATTTATTTACTTATGACTATCGTTGGCCAAATTTTCTCTCAAATTTTTTTTCATGTATTTTCTCTTTTCTCAATGAAATAAAGAAAATCCAGGTTTTGAATAAAATAGTCACTCTATCCTGAACAATGTTGTTGTTCTTTAGTTACAATTAGCATAAAGAAGGTAAATACTGAACACATAATTCTATACAAATGCAAATTCCAAGTGGCACGTCAAATTAGAGAACCAATGACTTGTTCCATTTTTACATTGTTTTGCTTAATATCAAACAACATATTTGGATTAAAGGTAAATTTAAAAACTAACGACAGTGCGATGGACGTGTGTAAATGCTTGCAAAGGATACTTTTTTTACTTTATTGATAATTACGCTGAAAGGAATTTCACCGAGCGGAAACGGAACTGAAACGTGTGAAAATTTAATGAACTTTAAAAAAACCTTAAAACGTGGATATTTTGTGCCAGTTTTTGGTGCTTTCTTGGAATTCAGAAAAAAGTGCTCAATAATTACGACCCGAAACTAACCAGGTGCAACAGACTCAACCCTCCTCTTTTAGAATATGCTCCATTTTTTCAAGGCCAAATTATATAAGACCAAATGTATGTCCAATATGTGTCCTAGTCCATACATGATGTTTTCTATGTATGTCTGTGACCATTTATAGTCATATAACACGTTTAATTACCACGTATGAAGTACCCAGAACATGAATATTACCTTAATAAGTTTCCCCGCGAAAAATAAAAAAACTGCTAGTTAAATAAAAATAAAGAATAAAATGATGAAAATTTCAGAAATGTGTATTGTAGTGAAGTCATGTAGGAACCACTATATTGATCTGTTTTATTAACCTTGAGATGATAGTTTGACAACATTAGCCAAAATACAAAACAGATGTCCCATTAAAAATGGCTGTAATTTAGAATTTTGAGAAGTCACCATAATATGACGAAAGAGTGTTTCTCTCCAACTGGACTGAGAAAACGCATTGAAACCCGCTTAATAAATTCCTACATGGGTAAAACGATGATTGGCCCAAAGTTGACACCTCTGCCCAATGTATATTTAAAAAAATGTCATGCTTTTTTCTATCAATTGTATTTAGAAAACAACTTTTGTCTAAGTGTGAAAATGTTGAAAAACAATGTTACAACTTACAATTACAAGTATACTTTACAACAGCTGTGAAAATCTGAGGTTTGTCAAAATCACTGAATGTAGTGCCATCTATTGCAAGTATTTAGCATTTATCTTTCAGCATTTGAGGTCTAGCCTTATCTTGCAGAGACGGTGAAAACGCTGAAACACATATTCATAGCTAAACGCAATGGATAATTAGCCAGGGTGTCAGTTTAACCGTAGACAGGTGGACCTCTTAAACATTAGTCAATATGTTACAAGTGTTAACAAACGTTAAGTGGCTTAACAATAGCTTTTAATTGTTCTTAAAAATTGTATTTTATTTTAATTCTTATAAAAATGAAAGTCCCCATGTATCTTGGCAACAAATACCTTAAGACCAAGTCCGCCATTGACTATTCGTAATAGCTTAATTGAATCTATTCATTCTATATTTTTGACGTTGGCATTATTAAGTATTTGTACAGAATATCACAATTTCAATAAACTAAAATTTAAAATATAACGTACACTATCATGGCACTATTTGTTATCTTGGGGTTATCCATGAATAGATCCCTTGGGGGCCATTCAAAAAAGGCGCCCTCGAAATTCCTTCAAAAATTAACTTCTGCCCCCTACCCCCTGTCCACATGCCAGCAAAACCCCCACCCCCTCTTAAAGACGTCCTTTTTTAATGGTTCCTTGCTCCAACCTACGTTTAATATCATTTTGTCGTGGGAACCTATTCTCCAGGTGCCCATATTCTCCATAGAAGGCGCTTTGCATTTTAAAATTCGCCATCCATTTGCCAAAGCAAGACATACTGTATTTTAGCCAACTTTGCGCCATTTTGTTATAGTCAACAACTCTGCAACGTGATAAGTGTTTAATTTGGCTCCAATATCGATTCAGAAATATGGCCGACACTAGACTTGAGTTACAATTTATAAATTCTAATTCATTATGACATGTGAGTGAAGGCAAGTAAGATAAAAAAAATGTGGTTCCATTGCTGAAACAGTGATAAGTATAGCTGATAACTTCTGAAACTTCTAGTATGACTAGCCTTTTTTAACAAATTGCAAATAATTACTTATTCTCTTTAGTTCGCTAAAATTCCTCTGAAACAAAATTTATAATCCCAGACTAAAATCAATTTACCAATGTAGTTTTTTCACTTTAATTAAAACGAGCTTTAATTTAACATGATGGTATACCATGTTTAGCTATTATATATTATGTCAATAAATGATTGAAAACATGAATATGTGATAATCTTGACTTACCCCTTTAGAATTATGACAGCAAGTATCGGGGAGAGATATCCAAGGAATGTCCCCTAAATGAGTTGAAATAGCGCTCACTTCAGATTGATCGTCTTCAATTGATGTCACATTTGAAGAGTCATATTTCAGCTTTGAGGCAATTTCTTTTTCAAAATCATCATTTTTTAAACTCCCAACCGGATCTAGCACTTGTATCCGCTTATGGTCATACATCTCATTGGCTTTTTCAACAGAGGAATCCCACATTGCCTCGTCGCTAAGAATTAATTCCTCATTGTTTTTCATGTATGAACATGGTGTAGAATTTGAAAGCGCCATTACGGAGTAATTGTTTATAGAAATGCTTTCTGGGGGACTCGTTGTGTACATGTTCAAACCAATTTGTAATTCAGGAGAGATCGCACGTGACAAAAGAAACTTCACTCTTCCAACTGTGTTACGGATTAATTCTACTACTTCAGAGTAGCCCAGGTTTTCGATGTATTTCCCATTAATTGCAACAATACGATCACCTACAAAAACAAGATTTTTTTCTAATATCACCTCCTTGTTAAGCAAATAATGCACTCATCAAAATTATTTGAATAAAATAATAATATCCTACCAGGTAATATATTAAGTGATGAATTTTGAGAATCCACAGTTTGAATGTATGTTGAGCCATCTGTTCCTTCACATACTTTAATTCCCAAACTGTTTTTGTGATTATCTCTATCCAAATAAACTCGAGTAATTTTTCTTTCAGTGGATTTTTGAATGCCGGTAAGATTTGTGAACCTTTCAACCAGGGATGCATTAATACTTTCCCCTGGTCGACCAAAATATGGCGTGCATGGAGATTGCAAACTTGCAACTGGAAAAAAATAACTATGTAAATTTTTGGTTTGATTGAAGGGAAAGGAATGGGACATACTCAAAACAATTTTACCTTTATAAATCGCATCGCTATTTGGTGAAGAAAATGGTGTCATTGAATTGTCTAAATCCAAATCTTCGTTTTTCTTTCGAACGTTTGGATTTTCAAGCTGTTTTCTTAAAATCCTATTTAAAAGTGTTGGTTTGAAAGGACTTATTTTATGTTCTGATGGTCTGGTTTGATTACCAATAAATTTCGCTTGGTTTGGAGAGGAAGAAGAACGGAATAATCTTTTTGAAATCTTTGGCGATTTTTGAGTTCGTGTCCTGAAAATGAACGGGTTAGTTGTGTTAATTAATTTATGTTGCTTTTTCAAATTAAACTTTTCATACAATAAATGCTATTGCAAAACTTACCCTCGACTTTTAACACTTTTTTCTGCGTTATTGGTCTTGTACCCCATGTCGAAATTAGTTTCGTTATTATTATGTTCACCTAATAATGATAAATTGATTAGCTACATTATTTGTGTTTTTGTATTTTATAGGGTGTCTGAAAAGTGTAGAAACCAATGCTAACAAAGGTTTTCGTAGGTGAAAAACTGAATTAACACAGTAAATTCCATTGGTTTCAAAATTTCTGGATACCCTGTACAGTAAGCGAAATATAAAGCTTTAAAATGAGTTTACTTTCTGTAAATATGCCGAAATTATCTTCTGATTGCATGACTAATCTAAGTTGAAGTCGATGATGTGATGTTGCCAAATTGAAAAGATATTTTCCCCTGAAACGATATTGCAAACATTACAGATAAAATACATCAGAGGAAATTAGCATGCTACCATTTTTGGGACAATTTATTTTATTGATGAAGTATTAGTGACGTCATTTGATAATATGGATTAGTGAAATTGAAAAATAGCTTTCTGAACGACCGTAGATTATCTTATATTTTGAATTATCCAATACTTTACTTTTTAATATCAATTAGTTTATGAGACAGTATTTGATATATTTTCAATTGAATTTCTTTTTTAAAGAATGAAGGCATGAAAATACTAGACCAATGCCACATGCACACGATCAATATATGCTGCACGATTTTTTTTACAAATTATTAACACATCTTGTATATGATTTGAAATTTAAAACCGGGAATCACCTATATATTGAAAATTGTTTACATCGGTGACGAATATAAAAATCAGACCACATTAACCTCGAAAATTTTGTCTAAAATACAATGTTATTAAGATATACGCACAAATTATCAGCAGTGTAGAATCGATATTTTTGAAGATGGCTTTTTAGATTCCGATGATGAAGGGAAACGTAAAAATGCCGTTTATCCGACCAAATTCTCAAGATGTTTTCCCATAAAAACCTCTGCAGTTCCAATTTACAGCAATCTTCCATCCTCCTATTATCGAAAAGGGATATTCCATGAAGAGATATCCCGAGTGAGATATGCGAATCGGAATCCTTTTTGCTCTGAATAAGTGGATGAAGAAAAATAATTTCGGTCATCTAATCACTTTCATCTAATCTATTTCAGTCTCACAAATTAGCTGCACTAAGTATTTCCACTAATAGATACATTTTCCGACAAAATATTGTATATACAGTAGAACCCGTTTAAGAAGTTTTTCCCTTTAAGAAGTCAATGACTAATTGTTATTTGAAAAGTGGAAACTAATCCCACCTTTAACCCGAGTTTTAAAAGGAATGACCAAGCAAAAAGCACAAAGCATAATTCCAAAATTATACAAAGTTAGTTTAGGTTAGGTGAGGTTAGATTAGGTTAGTTTAGGTAAGTTTAAGCTAGTTTGAACTTTTGTTTTGCGCATTTGTCCTAGAACCCAAAAAAAGTACAAATAATTTCCCAACTGATAGATAAAACATTACCTGATGTAATGTTAAAAAGTAAATGTTCATAACACGAAATAAGTGTTATTTCCATATATTAATATACCAGTTAGGTCTGTACTACTTTTACTAAACTTTCCAGTTTAATACATTTCCCCCGTTTAAGAAGTTCTAAAACTGGTCCCTTAAAAAACTACTTCACAGGGATCTACTGTATATATATATATATACAGGGTGTTTCATTAATCGTTTTCTGTCCAATATATTTTAAAATAAACAGCATATCATAAACGTTTTAAAATTACAGGATTAATATTATCAGCTTGCCTTAGAATTAAGGGGATCCCTATGGGGGATAGGGGTGGCCCCTTTTAAATTTTAAATGGGAACCACCATTTTTTTCAGATTATGAATCTGCGCTTAAAGCACAACAAATTGAAGCCCAGATTCATAATATAGAAATCTCTACGATTAAGAATTGAAAATTATTTTGATAGCAGGTGATGTATTTTTAAATTCAAAATACAAGATCAGAACTTACCCGGAATACTGTATGAAAATGAAATCCATAATCTTGTAGAGTTTGCACTTTATTCATAAAATGCTCTTTAGCAGATTCTATCGACATTCCCATATGACTTTGACGGAGTGTTTTCAGCTGTGTCCTAATATTATGGACATCGTTATTTTCCAAAATTCTTATCGGAAGGTAATATCCAAGAGTTGCCTCTTCAGCAGAATCGTTCTGTTCATATTCGGCTTGCATTGCAAAAGAAGCCAAAAGCAACGATGAATCAAAACTACACGAAATACGACTTTCCAAAATGTCTTTTCTTAACTGCAGGTAAAACATATCTTTGGTAGTGGAATGCCTGAAATACGAATTATTCTTCATTTAAAACACCCGATATTCAAATCGCCTTTCGTTACATTCCAAATTCTTTTCTTAAATATTTCGTTACACGTTAATTATATTTGTTACCTGAGAAATATCGACTTTATATAAAACTTGACTCGTAGATACAAAGTTAGCGCATCTATGACTAGACTACCGTTCTTGTGGTGTTGGACGCGAGTTGACAGCATTTTAGAAAGCTTATCGTAATGTTCCAAAAACAAAAACTCGTTATCTAATTTACAATAAAAATAACTTGTTGTAAAACATCTAAGAAAAAATAAAAATTTGAAAACACGCAAAATAATTTCACCATTTCACCTTTAATACAAGCCAATCCAAAAAGAAACGACTCTCTCAGATTATGATGCTCAATTATCAATGATAGAATGTCACTGGCAGTAGCAGTTTCCAAATCACACTCAATAATAAATCGTTGACCAGTTAGACAGATAACTGTAACTGTTTTGGAACTAGACTGGGATGATAAAATCATCAGAATTAATATATTAGAATTTAGTGGCAATGAATATATATATATTTTTTAAACATTCTTTTACACATTTTTAAAAAAACTAAAAAGATGAAATGTACTTGAAAAATAGCTATTTTCCATTTTTTTTTAACTCGTATAACTTTTTCAATCATTAAAAATAAACCATGGAGATACACCAGTGTTAATCATTTGGCTTATTCAATTTCCCTTACTGATATTTGGGTAAAAGTTGCATAAAACAGAATATGGCGGAAGAGTTAACTTACTGAAGAGAATTTCTTATTCGTCAGATGTAATTTTATGCTGGGTAAATAACTACGGTTTACAAATTCAGGTCCAACATAGTTCTAATAAGAGGAATACAAATAAATAAATTATCACTGACTCTTGAGCTCGTGTATACTTCAGTACAAGATAATGAAATTATCGACTTAACAATTATCAAGATGATACAATAGTCTAAATACCTTAAAATCTGATTTACTTTCTCCATCTTGACCTCGACATTGGTACAGTGTCTCTGTACAGATTGGCATTGATGATGTCGAACTTTTTGGCAATTGTTTTTGATTTCCAAACTTCTCAACGTGAATTTGGGTTTCATTGAGTGAGTTGGCAGTCATATTACTCATTTGATTTTCACAAAGAATTTTTAATTCTAGCTTTTCGTTTGCTCCTCTAGGTGTGATACACTCTGAGGTGAATTTTACAGAAATATGGCCAAGTAGTACATCAGAGTCATCTGGCTGCAAATCAGTGCAGTTTGTTGTTACTTTAGGAGAAATTTTCAAAGTTTCCAAAATATTGTCGCGACCTGATCTTTCGTCTAATACATTAGAATTTGCGATTGATGACCCATTATCTATGCTGACAGAAGGAAAAGTTTTACAACTTGCATCCATTTCAAGCTTCTCGTCTTGGGCAATATCTAAAATGTTAATGAAACGTACGGATAAACCTACTGGCCAACTTATCGAAAAAATGTGCAGTGCCTTCAATGGTCAACTTACTGCAATCATTCTGCTCGATTGGGGATGCAGAATAGCAATTTATTTGCATTAATTTGGCAATCTGCGTACAAAAGAAATCCTAATAAGCACAATTATCACAATTGTGATGCGCAATTTCACATTTTAATGAAAATTGCTTTACCTCTGACAGACTTCCTAAAACCTCAGTATACATATCGATTATGTAACAGGAAAAGGGTTTCCAATTTGTTTTACATTTGGCAATACGTCCTACAAGCTAAAGAATGTAACAGATTAATGCATTAACTCACAACTCAGGACATCAATTTTTCAAAGTTAATACATTAAATTAATATTGCAAATGTTACCTCGAATAGAGAAAAGAGTGAAACACCTTCTCCTACAACACAATCTTGCATCGACCTTACAACATTCACCAGCTCAACCGAAAATCTCTGCTCGCACTACACAATAAAAAGTATTTCGCAAACAGATTTTGTAAATTAATTTACAATGAAAAAGCTAACTAAAGTATAAAGCTAATAAAGAAACCCTTCAATACACTAACCTGATTATTCAGATTTATTTGGAAATCCATGGCGAAAGTCAACGTTTTGCCCAATGACTCAATACATCTCTAAATTTAAAGAAATATATACATTGTAAAATGTGAACAAATTATTCAGAATTTCGGAATGTGACCATTAATGAATAAAAGCTAATTTTTAAACACCTTTTCACAATCGATATTACATATTTTTGAAGCACATTCTTCATTATTGGTGTATGCTTGGGGATATGATGAATTTTCACCAGTTTCATTATGGCGTAACATGACTTTTCCATTGGAATGAAATTCCAATGAATTTGGAGTAATGAATTGGTCCTGCGTTTTGTAAAATTCACCTTGTATACAAACATGTGAACTATTAGTTAAAAATAATTTTTAAAAACACAAAAAAATCCTAAAATCATTAAAAAAAAAGCGTTTTTACTTACCATGTAAACATTCATCTTGTATGGCAAAAATGGCTTTTGCCAATATACTCCAAATTTCTGATTCTAACAAAGGTCCACCTCTGATTTCCAGCACTTCAGATAAAGTCACTGAAGCCACTTTTATTTTTGACATACCACTTCGACTGGAAAGGAAAAAATTCTTTCCTTAATCATAAAGACGTTCTATAGAATTAAAATTGTTTCCTGACTTCAATGGCAATAATTGTCAGGTATCGCCATGCTAGCGCCAAATAACCTGTAAAGCAGACCACCAGAACTAAACCTAAACAAATTTTCGAAATTAAATCCATTTTTTTTGCAGCAGGAATTATCAAGGTGCTTTTCAGTCTGAAATGTCGGAAATCACTACCGATCAAAACATTAGCAATGCATGAGGCAGACTTCTAAAAGTGATTTGAGGAATGAAGATTATAAGCCTGTACAAAAGTGGCACTTTGTTGGCTTCATGGAATATCCTTAACTTGAAATAGTGACAGGTAATCTTCGTAAAAGTAAATTAAAAGAGACTGTAAGCAAGTACAGTACATGTATAGTTGGAAAAAATAGTGGTACAATGTATGCAGTATAAGGTATTTTATAGTGATACCTTGTTTTTTTATGGATCCACTCTAAAGTGAATTCACTAATTTCCTAATTTTGCCATCCTTTGAATATCCATTTTGAACATTCTATTTTTAAGAATGACATAGTTTTAATTTTTCTTTTAAATTGGACAACAAATGATAATGTTTAGTGCTGCAGCGTATACAGAACGTTTACTTTTTGCCCTACAACGAAATATAACTAAGTGCATAGGTTATCCTTAAAATTAATTATAAATCAGTTATCTCAAATTAAACGACAATATGTGCAGCTCTCACAGCTCAGTATGTTTACCAGTCTTCTTTTCAACATATCCCTCTGGCGTTCCACATTGAAAACAATTCTTAACTTTTTAAAACATGTAATTTATTTCCTGTTGCAGACTTGGCAGGCATATTGAACTTCCGTCGTGTATACTGAACTGGACAATGGCACCCATTGTTATGTATATCCGCTAAACATGTTTTTGAATTTATTCACGGAATCCCGAACATCAACAACATAACGGCTATTGTTCATATCACACTTTGCGAAGTTTGTGATACAATTTTATAACGAGAAAAGTAAATTAACACGTGTCTTACTAGGAATGTTATACGAAGCATACCTTTTCTTTTTACCAGACAAGTTTTCTTGTCTGGACAATGCAGAATAAATCAGGTGGGATATAATCAGAGGCATGGTATGGAGACTCTAAAATGCAAAAGTGTGTGGGATCGTAACCCACGCACTTACATTTGTTGAATTGACGAATTCCGAAAAACCTTATCATTGCAAATACGTTGCAACAGTCATTCACATAGTAATAAGATTAGCTACATTTTTCAATGATGTCTCATCAACAAACATCAATCAAAACATTTTTTCTCAACCTATTTGCCCATTTACTAAAAATAGAGTGGGACAAAACAATTCCAGCATTAAAAGTTGAAAAAAATGCATTAATTTTATTTGCGATGACATGGGTAATAAAATTTATTTTATCAAAGTATGTTATTATTATTATCAGTGAAAGAATATCTGGGCAAATACCTCTTACTCGCTGTAGATATACATTCTTTTTACTCTGGCATTTTTCAACAATTCCAATTTTGTCTTCGGTTTAAAATCTAAATTGGAGCCCCTACAACATTTTTTTTCTCATTTACGTTCTGAAATTCATAATTAGTGGCATAGTTTGCCCTCAAATAAGGAAATGGGGAGGGGTTATTCTCAAATCAATGGGTGGTCATTGAGCCGAGAATAAGCCATCTGTAAAATATGTGTGGGTAATTGCATTTCACCAAATTTAAATTTAACCAATGGTATTTCCATTGTTGTTGTTTTTCTCCTGGTTATTAGTAATACAGCATTGATTTTTAAAAAAATGTGGTTTAACCGATATTTGTCAATACAAATAAATGTAGAGGCATATTTGCGTGTGAGCACAACTGCAAGCGTTATTCACTTCCTCTCGTTATCATGGGTCAACCACCGTGTGTGCATTAACATTACCTACTCACCCTAAACTGCTTCCAACTGTTGTCACAAGGCAGCGATATTTAAATTGGGTTCCGTTAAACATTTTCAGGGGTTACAAAGCATTTTTTACAAAAAAAATTTTTGTTGGTATACTACATATGTATCTAAACATATCATCTGATGTCATGAGTCTTGGGCAGTACGTAATTGAGCAATATTGAATGAATTTGAGTAACGGGTAAAAAGTACCGAGTACAAAGAGTTATCGAATGAAAAATGTACTCAAAACGTACGAGTACAATGCACTAGATTACAAAAATGTACTCATGATGGGCGATTATAAATGTCCTTGAGTATTAATGTAATCTTAAATTATGAGAACCAATGTAATCGAGTGTGACTAGAAATACTTTTTAGTAAGTAATTGAGTCGCATTTAATACACTTGAGTAACGAGAATGAATAACTTGAATTAAGGGTCATCCTAAAAGCTAATATAAATGTATCCTAATTTTTACATTGTTACTTATAATCGTTTTGTTATCAGCTAATGTCTAAGAGGGTTTATTATGTGTTCTCTTATTCATTGCGATTTGTTTAAATTTCAATTCTTTCTGTGTTTAAAATAAATTAAGTTCATAAAAATTACTCAGAAGTCAGTAATCATATCCATGAGTATAATTTACCCAAGTATGATCGATATAGGTACTACTCATACTCATACTATGGAGTAAGATTCCACAGGTACTCTTAATCGGTACGCCTGCTCACGAGTACGTATTTGCTCAAGTCTGACTAGTCATTTCATATGACTACTGATTACATTTACTCTATATTTATGATATTGAGTATGATTCCACTGCAATCGTAATCAGTACTCTTACTCAAGAGTACAATTTGCCCAAGTTTGTCTGATATACTCATTGTTGTACAAAATATTGTATGATTTTTATCAATTTCAATGAATAATGCTTCAAAAATCATTATTATGATACGTTTCATAATAATGTTTTTAAAAAATTAAAATTCTCTTGCATTTGATATTCTTAAATATTTAAATATCTAAACTATTGTTTAAAAATGCACCATTCGAAACGCGGAATTTTAGATAATCTATAGTACTGAGCCCAAAAACTTCACACAATTTGAATTTTGTGAACTTATCTAACATTACCTTAACTTAATTTACCTAACTTTTTTAGTAGATCAAACTCGAAAATAACCCACTCTACAATTCTAGAACCTGAGCCGTAAATACGACGTGTCATTCCTTATTTCCAATTCTCTCAAATTTGCAAAATTCACCCACAAGAGTTATGTAGTATTTTTGACTTTTTGTAGCCTAGTTTTTCAAATAATTTTGCTGTCAGTACGAAAATTTGTGCAATGCTAAAAAAAAGAAAAACTGGAATTCATTGCTAATAAATTATTTTCCTTTTGAAGGGCCTCCAACTGTAGGTCTGTGGGGTATGTGCTGCGCATGCGCAAACGCCAATTTAACTCACAAAAGCATTGTATAAGAGTAGGAATACCAAATCAGTTGCGTCACCTTGTCACCAGTATTGTAAATGCTTTGGTTTCGTATGGCGAAATTCTCCTTTGTTGTACTTCCGTGTCAAAAGGCGATATCTTGATATAGCAATTTAAAAATGTATCATTTGCAGCTTTGATTTAAAAAAAAAAAAGATCGCGTCATTCTGTGAAAACTTCGTTTACGTATCCTAGCACTATTAATTCCTGTACATAATCAGTAGATAAACTTTACTAAGAATTCATAGTTTAGGCAAAATTCTTTCAAAAAGTTTAGACTTTGGAGTAAAGGCTTACACTGGTATTAACACAGTTTCAAAATAATTTAGAGTATTCGGTTATTTTGAAATGTCCCACAACTGACTGTTGGACCCTCCCTTTCAAAACTTTCTGGACCCGCCCCTTTGACCGGTAGCCAAAACACAATACAATACAATATAATAACGTTTTGTCAATTTTAGAAAAGTATCTACGATAAGGCCAGCAAAATGTGGGGAATATTAATTAGAAACAAGTGTTAATTTTAGCAAATCGGACAGCGGCGAAGTTAAAATTTTACCCTTCCCACCTGTTGTCCAGCGATATGCCGTTGGCATTTGTCCTCACAGGTGGGTCGCCTGGGGTGGACTTCTAGGTCAACAACGACAAGGAAAAGGGACAAAGAAAGTTTGGAGAAGCGGTGGACACGTTCGAAATAATAACGAATATGCACTTGTCGATACCATAAAACAACATGAAATTGAAATACACCTTACCTTTAATCCTGTTGGCATATCCCACGATATTCCCTTTGTAATTCCGTGTTGAAATTGACGCCAAATGAATGAGGCTAATCGGTTACTAGGCAACGTTGTAATGAGGAGTTTTTTGCACTGGGGTCATCCACGAATTACCTTCATAAAAGTTGCAAGGAAATACCTTTACTTGAAGCGCCATTACTATATGCGCTTCAGTCTCGATCGACATTGTAATGGACAACTTTTTCCCGCTAAAAATAAAACCTACTCCTAAACAATTTGGGCGAAACTGCTGTACGTGTGTGAAATGGCAACCTAATAATTGCTCAATAAAAAATGAGTATAGCATGCCCCTCAAAAATATTCGTACAATTTTTTTTCTGTGGAACATTTCACGGATTACAATTAGGGGCATTCAAAAAAGACGTCCCTAAATTCCTTAAAAACCTAACCCTTACCTCCTGTCCATGCAGTGGCCATTTTATCCAAGGCAGTAGGGTGTCCAGCAATTTTTTTGTAATCATTTCAAGGTTTTTCAAGGCCCATCCAATACATTTCAAAACACCCGCCTCGCTACCAATTCCACGATTTTTTTCCAGATTTATTTGATTAATGAAAATTTCCTGACCTCGAAGGGGACTCCCCATCATAAAACTGGTGTTTAACAGAAATTGTAAACGCAATTCCCTACTGTTCCCTACTGTACACATTTTTTCTGGTGTCCCTCCCCCTTTCACTGACCTTTCAAACTCAATCAAACAGAAAAATTAAAAACTGAAACATATCATTAATGAACGTCCACTATAACTTTCCCGCCTCTCTATGAGTCTCCTCCTGTCCATATGGTTTCCACAAGCCAGTAGACCCCTATCCCGTCTTAAGGACGTCCTATTAGAATGGATCCTTAGATATGCTTGTAGAACTTGAAGAAATTGATGAACTTGTAGAACCTGTAGAAATGTTAACCCAAAGCTACTAAAAATTCAACTGAAACAGGAGTAACTTTCAATCCAATGCATTTGGCCCCCCATCCCCCCGTCTTTTCCTTAGGTCCTTACCATGTCATTTTTAAAATAATCTCAGAATATCGAATTGAATTGAATTAATGCATAATAACTGAAATAATGACGAAAAACAATGTCTCTAATTATCGAAAATTTTCATCATTAATTTTCCAACAATTTTTTTTTATTGAAGCACAGTTCTGATAGCATTGAGGTTATAACGCTTGATCAAACGTACATACTGCATGTGATGGCTGCATGCATATAAGACTTCGCTGTATACCGACGTTATAATGTTGGTAAAGCATCAATGCATTTTAAAAATTATGTTTGCCAAAGCAACAAAGAGCTCGCTGAAGATTTTTAAAACTCATTAACCTGCAAACTAATTTCAAAAAATCTATTTTGCCCAACTTACTCGGGCTTTAACAACTGCAGAGCCAGCATATAAAGTTTCGTATGTGATTGCTATACTAGATCCCCACTGAGTTTTTATTACAATGGAAAGGGCAATGAAAAACGAAATGAAGCATTGTTCCTAATCTTTAATATCAAAATCAGTATACGTTGCGTCTTTACTAATATTTCTCTAAAAAATCAATATATATAGTGGTTTAGTACACTACTATTTTTTTTAGAAAACATAAGATGTTTAGTTTGCATTCGCATTTACTGCCAATCTATTTTTGCAAACAATAATCATTTAGTCACAAGATAGAAATTATTTAAATTTTGCAATTGTAAGTAGCGCTTTTATAGATGATTACGGTATATTGGTTTAAAAACCAAATTTATTTTAAGAATTTTCTCAAAAAGTTACCAAAGGGTACACAATAAATCTGCATTTCTTTTCATTGTACTTATGCATGGCAGTGCATTACTGAAAGTACTCCACTGATAGTTGTTAATTAATTAGAAAATATTGATAGAATGGTATGGTATTATAAGGTAAATTTCAGAGGCTGATTGAAAATATCTATGATGCAATTCTAACAACTTTCAGACACACATGTGTTTTAATAATAAATGACCAGAGCAAACACAAAACAGAAACAGGGTTTCAGCAAACTAATTTGTCGAAACGTGGTTTAATTAATGAACATGTTTTGATAATACAGTGTCCACATGAAAAGTGCATTTCGAAACAGAGGAAATGTTTGCTGTTCATGGCGCTCCTACCATTTATAATGTGCGGTTACTTTACTTTGTCAATGCACTACGTCATGGTATATGAAACATGGGACATTAAGGAATGGGAATGTCTCGTGGATTAGTTGATGTTTTTTTTGTTTTCTGTTTCTATTGTTTTTAGTTTCTATGTTGAGTTACACCTGTCGGAGTAGTTCCTTTCGTTTTGTTTTTGTTTTATATTTCTATGTTCATGGACACGCTTTTTTGGCAAAAAGTTTGCTGAAACCTTTGGACAGAAAACTAGTGAGCAAACTTGTATGGTAAACATGTTTCCGAAATCCTGTTTCTTGTTTGTTCGGATCTGTACTAGGATTAGCCTAACTACAACCTGTACGAGATGCTAATAAAGATTACATATTAATATTTGGATATTTATGGATATATACACGGAGGCATGGCAGAGGTGTCCATGATAATATAACCCTCTTGCTTTAATCGTTTATTTCTAGGAATTTAGGTTACAACTTAATGTTGAAGATGTTGTACTCAGGAGTGGCGTCCTCTATTGACGTTCGGACGTCCGTGACATAGACCTGCGTGGTTAGTGTAAATAACCCCAGATATCACGTGCAAAGCGCATGCACATTTATGGCTTTTTTTTCCCTCACGCAAAAATTGCAAGTTTAATAATCAATTTTTGGCACCACCCTTGGGGGACTACTGTGGCGTTCGTTTATTCTCTTCTTCAGCTTTATTATGCAAGCACCTCATCGTTTCATCAGTCCAGTGCAACTCTGGCAGATCCATTGTAAAGCACCTGAATGAGGGGTTCCAGCAAGCGGGATAATTGAGGGGAGGGGACGTCGAATAAAGGGGCGTGGCTGACATTTTGTTCAACGCACCCCTGTTACATTCATATGGGTGCAAATGAGGCTTTTGATGCACTAACACTCCTGACACCGCCGTCCAACAATGCTCGTAATACGTCACCTAACTTCAATGTGCCAATTGATGCATGGTGAGGCCATATTTGACATGCAAAAGCAGGCCGTCGTTGACATTCATGGCACGCAAATAAGAAAAGCCATTTTGCACTTGAACATGTTCCGTGTTTAATTACATGGGGGCCGTGATACCGTACGAGAATCATTATTAACTAGGGAACTCAACATACATAATTGTCGTGCAGGATACATTCAAATTTGAATAGACCGCACCCCATTTGTTAAAATAATAAAAACAAATTGTCTTCCTTTGCACTGCATAGAAAACGTTATTACATAAAATGCTAGTTTCAGCATCCAACAAAATTCTTCTATGCTGAAGCAGAAATACATTGTGCAGAATAAGATTGTATAATTCTCAAAATTCTCAATGTATTCGCAAAAATACACCAAACTGATGGTTTTTCTTACTAAAAACAAAATCACCAAAATTTTAAATTGAGCATTTCATAGAATACAATACATTTGGTGTTATATGAACTGTTAACCTAACCATTTAAGGTTTATACAAATTATCCACGTAAATTTAAATTAACTTAATAATTTTTCAAATTATATATATTGCTATCCTTATCTGAAAAACGGAAATGTCCAAATGCCTAATTACAACATGGGCGTTGCAATTTGTACTGAAGGATCCAGGAATGCCAATAATTTATAGGTAGTAGGGAGATAACACGTACTCACTAATCCACGTTTTTGTGGAAATAGTCACGGAAATTGCAGGCTTCCACTAAAAGCACTTCGAAAAACGGCAGTCAATTGGTTATGTTGATGTATTCGTACGCAACAGTATACAGTATGTGCCATATATATCGCTCCCATTTCCATTGTAGGCTTACTACTACATGAAAAGTACACATAATCCTCATGTATGGTTGATTATGTTTCTCCAATAAGTGCAATCTAATATGCAAATTGTAATGGTCTTTGTACTTTTAGCCGAACATTGATGCTTTTTATCATCGCATGTTAATTTAAACCAGTTAAAGAGACTACCACTGCATCAAAGATCCTCCGCATATAAAATATACCGTGAAATTGGATACACCATTCAACTTATCCATGATTAATTCATGATCTGTAGGGATTATACTGTATAAGGTAACAGCTGGGAAATTAAGCTGAATTTTCTGGACACAACCATACAGCTGCATATATTATGGCACCCTGCGAACAGATTTGACTTTCAATGTACAGAGTGGCCACAAAAATAGGGGAACCTGTTTCATAAATTCGTAACTTTTTATTTTTTAATCCAATTTTGCACAAATATAGGCGACACACGTAAGAACAAAACAGCTCTTTCATATTTTACTCAAAGTGTCCTCCAAAAGCTGCAACACATGCCCGGAGGCGCTTGCGCCATTGAGCGATTGACGAGTCGATTACTGTTTATTCAAGTTTATCCCAAGCGGCCAGAATTCGTTGTCTTAACTCTTTGACATCACGAATCTTTGTTCGGTACACCTTTTTGCACCAAATTCCCCCCGATATACGATATTTTCGGACTTGTGTTCCAGCAATATGGTGCACCAGCACACATCACTTGAGAAACTGTACAACTTCTCCATCGAGAGACTCCAGATTTTATATCACCTACCCTTTGGCCACCTGATTTGAACCCCATTGATTATTCCATCCGTGCAAAAAGTATCCCGAACAAAGATACGTGATGTCAACGAGTTAAAACGCCGAATTCTGGCCGCTTGGGATGAATTTGATGAAACATTAATCGACTCGTCAATTGCCTTCAATGTATTGCAGCACTTTTGAGTTGCAAGCGGATGGAGGACACTTTGAGTACAAACTGAAATAGCTGTTTTGTTTGTACCTAGCTATGTTGCCTATATATTTGTTCAAAATTGTATTTCCTTTGATTACAAAAACATAAAAGTTTCGAATTTATGAGAGAAAAAAAAAGATCCTAATTTTTGCGGCCACCCTGTAGTTCATCACAGAACAACAGTCGCATTTAAAATACATAATAATCTAGTATAATTCGTGTTATTACAATGTTTATTTGCGAATAAATATTTCTTAAAAACATCACTGTCTTACAATTATACTTTGGTGACCATAAATCGGTACTTTCAAATTCTAAAGAATACACAAGTTAAGAACATCAAGTTTTCACATACGTCATTGCAGCTCAAAATTACGTGTTGTAATGATTGCAATGTTAATATATATCGATTTGTATCGCAAATGTTAAATTTCAGATCCTACTAGTGCGCCCTAAAAGCAATGTGAACCATAATGTGACCTTTAACCATATCATGCAGATGCACTGATGAATTGCACTTCATCATAACACAATAAGCGAATAGATGTCAATGAAAGACCCTATAAAACCCAAGTGGACTGAAAAAACCATTAAGACCAGCATCTCCAACATATATGCGAATGCAGAATATAATGGGTGAAGTGTCGTATGTCATGTGTCCTTATGTTCAGCTGATGGAGAGGATAAATTTCCACCAATACACCATTTGCTTATAGCATAAATAGAACAATATCCTTCTTAGGATCACAAAACTCTAGAGGCCTTACATGAAGTGGATGCACATTGTAATTTATCAAAATCTACAAACTTTCCAAGTGGCCGGTTTATAAATCTCATTATAAACATGGCTAAGTTTAAAAAAAAAAGAAAAAAAAAAGTTTATTGTTTGCTTATCCAGGACTTGCAATAGAATTTTGAAATAATAGCGGTACTATTGTATTAAACTTAATTTAATGAGGAAAAAACCCATTGACGTATCATGAGTAATAAAGAGTTTGGAATTTATCCAAGTTATACTCGTAGTCGTAACGACACATCAGACATAAGATGTTTAATTAATTATTTTCTTGTGTGGCGTAGAATACGAATGTGGTATCATGATCCAAAAGATGATTTATATCATTTGATAAATTTCAACGACGTAATTCCCAAGTAAAAAAATGATCCAATGCTACGTGACTTTCAATCATCATTTACGTCATTATAAACTTTTGACAACGTCACAAAATACGCCTAATAATCAGAATGATGTTATTTTAAGAAAATTGATTTTAAACTGACGTCAAACCAACAGGATAAATAATATGCTAAAAATATATAGCTATGATAAAATTGATTGACACTATTAGAACTTGTCGATAATATAGATTTAATATTATGTTTTATTTGTCAACAGTTATAATAAAAATGTATATCTTTCTAGATACCAAACAGTTTGTTAGCTTTATCGAAGTCCACATTATAAAAATAGCGCTTTCTCCAAGGGAACATTATTAACAATAAGTTTATGGTTATCTGCAAACCCCTCCCCACATATATGACGTGCCACTAATTACACGTCAATCAAACATTTTTTATTACAAAATCTCCAGGGATTCCAGCCATTATTAAAACACCTCAGGAACGTTTTCCTAATTATGTGCGCTTCCCATGTGGATGCCATTCAACATTTACCCCATGTCCCACACTATCTGCATCCCTCACAACATTCTATATATGCATTATCAGACGTTGCGATGTGAATAAAACATTACTTCACGGCCATAAGCGTCACATGTTTCTACAGGAACAATCCAGAAAATAAAGTGCAATCATATAACGGCCCAAAATTTTGTTTTCAAATGTAAGCTACCCATGCATAAAGCATATCCTTCTTCTCCATATTACTTATATGAATGAGTATATGAATTTAACTCTTCAAAGTCTAACGTGTGCTAGTCTTAGGTTTAGACTAAACTAACTGCAATTAATTCAAAACAATCCAACCAAAACAAAATGGAATTTCAACGTCGGAATTAACAGCAACTGCCAAACACAAGTATCATTGATATCATCAACATGCATGATTATTTTTTTAATGGTTTATTGGTCCTTGTAACGCCAAGTAAAAACGAGTATGTTCAGGCTCTGCTGGCTATTAGATGTAGGGCCACGAGCTCTATTTACTATTATAATATCACTAGCTAGGGGCAAGGCCATATATATTTCCTCATAATACATATTTTTGTGGTAAGGAGGGGGGTGGGGGAAGGGGGAGAGAATAACGCAGATTTTAACGCAGAATAATTGCATTTCAAAAGCAGGAAAATCGTAATTTTGAATGCAAAAAAATTACTATGTTTTTTCCATAAAAATCGCAATTTTACCTAAGAATCTTAGGAAGTAACGCAGATGTTTACGCAGGAAAATTGTGTTTTTACCTTAAAAATCGTACTTTTACCTTGGAAAAAAATAGCACTTTTAATGCAGAAAATTGTTTATTAATTTAAAAATCGCACTTTTACCTAAGAAAAATTACACTGTTCCTGCAAAAAAAAACGTGTTTTTACCAATGAAAAATCGCAATTTAAATGCAGAAAAATTGTGTTTTTACGTTAAAAATCGCACTTTTATTGCACAAAAAATTGCATTGCAGAAATATCACACTTTTAATGCAAACGTGCAATTCCGCTTTTATATTTTGTCGATCCGGTATGCAATTTGTACAATTTGTAAAATTTCTCAGTACAGTAGAACCTGTCTAAATGCATTCGCTTGGGACCAGTGAAAAATATGGCTTTAGACAGATTATGCTTTTAGACAGGTTTATTTATATATACGGGTATGAAATCGGGACCAGAACATTTTATGCATTTATGCCGTATTCTCACACAACCTAGTGAACAGAGGACTGACTTTGTGACGTCAGCAACTAGGCATTCGATCTATATATTCGCACTAAAAAGAGCTGAAGTGCGCATGCTCAAACCCTAACCTATCTGGTAGCTGACGATATTCAGGTGCGTGAATATGGCATTAGAGAGGTTATTCATTTACACAGGATGCATTTAGGCAGGTTCTACTGTATACGATCTTGACTCAAAGGGACAACGTTAATTGGAAATACTGTTAAGTACACGACTTTGGTGCATGTTTACATTATGAAAACTCATATTTCATGCTGCAGCGACCAGTCAACTCGACCATTTTAAATGAATTTCTTATGTGATAAATTGCGTTCGATAAACAAGATTCTAAATATAAACTAAGAAATACGGGGTATTGTCACTTATAGTCAGTTCACTCGTAATTAATTCCCTTAATTCAAGATGACGTCTTTTCCCCCCCAAACCCCACAATTTCAAACCAGGCAACCGCACCCAAGTTCGACCAATTAAGCCTTGTTGGAACGTTCATAGTGCCCCCCAAAACCCCCCTTCTCATTTAATTGTCAACGTCTAGAAGGAAGTCGAGTGGCAAACAGAGGCTCCACCCCGGAACAAAGGCAAAAGGGAGAATTTCCCCCCAGATGAAACATTATTTGCACATCCACCTTCCCCTACCAACCACTATCAATAAAATCCAATTATCAAGCTAATCCGATTAGAAAATCCTTAAGCAATTTTAATGCTCGTTTTCCTGGCTTCCTATTTCGATATTGGAACGAAAATAAAAAGGTACGCTTAGAGAATATTTCATTCAGGAAACATACAATTTCCCTGCTGCGAAACTTTCATTAGTTTTTTCATTTCTGTATATTTATTTTTTATGCTAGGCCACAGTGGGATGCAAAGCTAAATTAAATCTGTTGCTTTTCACACGTATTTTTTCCGTCGAAATGTATAAGGAAGAGGCTACATAAAATATTACTTTGATGCAAACATTATTTAAGCAACTATGTAAGTCTGAACAATTATCCGTTATTAAAATAAATACGATAAAGATATGCAAATCCTACATGTGTATCGCGCAACATTTCATAAATTCATGCAATTGTGGCAGAAATATATTGAAATAGAATGAAATTATTGCAAAAAATGTTACTTCAATTCCATGGAGAATATCACGTAGTCAAGGGAACGAAAACTGATAACAGAACCAAATATCACTTCATTGACACTAAGTGTAAATTCTCTGGATTTTACATTAAAAATCACATACTGTATATCGGAAATTCATGACATATTGTCGAAAGTTGCGAATATTTCCAAAATTCAGCCTTCCTAAATGTGGTATAAATGGATACAGTATACCAGAAATGCATGAATTCCAGTACAGTAGAACCTATATAAATGCATATACTCTTGGGAATTATTAAAAAGTACAGTAGAAACTCGATTATCCGGACTAATTGGGACCATGGGTCATCCGGATAAGCAAAAATCCGGATAATCG
>JAQGAE010001432.1:0-23114 GCA_034696685.1 Julus scandinavius
TAGGTTGTCACGCATGCGCAGATCGAGTGACGGTCAGAAAAAGACGTCGGGCGATGCATCGTGAACTAGGCATTAGTAGACAAAATCAAGACTTTTTGTGCATCTTTTTTTTTTTAAAAAATAAGACACAAAGTTTCTTATTTTTAAAGTAAGAAACATAAATTGTCTTATTTAAAAAATAAAAAAAAAAGATGCGCAAAAAGTCTTGATTTTGTCTACAAGAAAAAGGTCTTAAATTATGACTCTGGTTTTTACAGTGCGCATGTTGTTTCGATTTACGAACGTTAATCCAATTTACGAACGGGACAAAACCCTGTTTTCTACCAAAAAAAGTGCAAAGTTTTAGGGAATATGGCGTTAAGAAGAATCACAAATGTATTAATGTTGATTTAAAAAAGGAAAGTATAGCTAAACATGAAAGTTGTGATCGCGTTTTGGATCTCGCCAATGAGTAACACATGGCGAAATCGGGGATCTGCACTATATTCTAAATAATAAAGATGCGGTTTCTTTTTTGGTAATTAAACTGCTTTCTTCTAGTATTACTGTTATACGTGAACCTTCAATGCATTTGTAACGTATCTAACACTATAGAACCATGTAAAAATTTGATCGATATAAAAATTTGGTGTTGTGCAGAGCTCCAAAAACACCTATCGACAACACAAAATGGATTAAAATATGTAAAATATCGGGCAGAGTCGTTGATAAGGAGGAATTAAGAGGAAAGGGCGGTGTTAAGCAAACGAGGACATTTTTCGGATCTCCTAAGTACACGAGCCCTTCGTTTCCATGTCAGAACCCGGCGCAGATTGTTGTGCATTTTGTCATTCAACTGCCAAAAAATTTTATTCCACACATAATAATGTATGTTAAAATAAAAAAATAAAAAAATTTGCTCGAGGAACGCATTATTTGGATTTAAATTGACTGCAATGGGGAAAATTGATCCGAATTACGAACTTTTCCGTTTATGAACAGGGTCATTGAACAGATTAAATTCGTAAATCGAGGTTCCATTAGACTATATTATTAGACTAAATTATTTAATTTGGTTTTCTTCCATTCAACAACACTGCTATTTTTGTCTATAACTTTCTTTAGCAGACCCGTCGATAAGTCCCTAATGGGGGTCCCTGAAAAAAGACTAATTAAACTTTTTTCAAGATAATTACAAAGGGGCCATTTCTGCTTCCTTTCTTGTAGAACCACGCCTTTTTTGCATGACTCAGTTTGCTAAAATGGTCCTTTGCCCTAATTACAAATCCTTTTCTCTAGTTACATGTTCTTTAATTTCAAACCTCTTTAGTGGATGGTTGACTTTCTATTTCTGAGTCTTTTTTCAAATTGTCATATTTTTAAAGAGTTTTCAACACTATTTCGAAGAAGCTGAAGAAGAAAAAAACAATTATGGTACTCGTTTTCAAAGCTAGACTGAAATTACATGCCCTAATCTAAATATACTCAAGCAAAAAACACTCGTACTTTTAATAAGACATGTGTTTTTAAATCGATTTGTTACTAGGCATCAAAGGGCCTACTTAGTGCACTGATTAGTTTACGAGATTTACGAACCCCAATATCAAATATGGTATACATAAAAAGGAACATAAAAAATCGTTAATTTCATATATTTTCCTGTAGATAGTTTTTATTTAAATTCTGAGTGCAAATTGGTAACAAATTTTGATTTCAAAAGTGAACAATTAACTAATTATTTTGAAGATAATTTTTCAATATATTTTATACAATATCATTCTAGACTATGGATCTCAACTATAACATCCCGTGTATCAACCTTTCGCTGAGGGACCTTTGTGCCATAAAAGTAACTCGACTAGTCCTCCAAGAAGACGAATTTACTTTACGGAAAAAGAACACCAGGGATTTTGTCGAAGCAAATGCCATTTCGAAAATCAAATCTCTGGATATTCCAAACGTTACGAAAGACCATTGTGAATCCTTCATCAAGCCTATTGTGGACGAGCTGTGTTCATGGTATTGTATCAATAACTTCAGTAAACCCATTTTGACTCAACAAGGAACTTTGAATCTCGTGGAAAGTGTGAAGATTTTCCTGGAAGACGACAGCCGGGAAAGCTGGCATGAAAGGTTCATGTTTGATGTTTTGTTCGGAAGCAAACAGCACTTGCTAAGTATCGGAGAACAATTGAGTCCCGATGAAAGGACTCAAGTCTACAACTTATTGGACGAGTTTCGTATCCGTGGTCGTAGTCTTAATGAAATGTTAAGTTTATGTAATGCGCTTATGGGCTTTTTTGTCCAAGATCCAAATAGCGATTATGCGGATATATACGAAAATGGTTTCCGCGAAGATGTTGAACTTCCCAAAAAATACGTCGAAGAATCTGTGCTACACTGCTTAATCCAACATTTGAGAGTGCGTAACTTACTACCTAATAAAATACCAGCGTATTTCGTAAGCCATGTGATGGACCATTCACCAGAGGCGGTGTGTTTCTTCTTCTCAAAGATAAACAGAAATAATAATTCAGCTTGGAGTTGGAGTTGGAGTTGGACAAGAGGTGATCTGATGTTCCATTTGCTGCTCTTACTGACGAAATGGCCCTTCCAGAGGTTTTTCTCGGAAGCATCTCGCATACTGGTGCACCACATCACAGTAATCGATTATTGGAATGTTTTGCATTGCATCATTCAGAGGATCAATCGAGGATATACAGATTGGAACTATCGAGAAATGTTCATCGAGTTTTTCAATTTGGGTGCAGTTCACAGGAAAGTTGACTGTTGTGTTGTGGATGAAAGGTTTGACGTAGCCCACGAAATGTTTGTGTGCAAAGACATCCTTCTGTTGGTCTTTTACATGAACAACATATCGGTAGAATTTAAAACTGCTCTTCTTGTGGAATTCAAATTCAGTAAAGTATGCCCAATTCTCATGCATAAGAATTTGTTTAAACGTCTTGAACTTTTTATCAAATGCTGTGGGAAGAATGACATTTGTCTTTTGAGGGTGTTTAAAGACAGATTCAGAATGCAATATCCAAAATTCCCCCAACAAAATTGCACATTACGAGAACGACCATTTTATCGTGAGGAGATAAAGTACTTTAATGCAGCTTCGGTGGATTCATTGAGCGATTTCGAATGGCAATCTCGACTATTACAAATGGAAAACATTGTTGAAAAGGTTATCTCCGAATTATAACTAAATTTTGTGTTTGGAGCTTTCATGGACACAGACAACAATTCCATGAATTTTAATTGTTTACCGTGCCACCCGTGATATTGTAAAATCCTTTCGAATATCTTTTTAAATGTTCTATCTTTCTAATAAACTACTGTTTTCAACGATAAGTTATATATGAGCTATTTATTTTAACATCAAGAACTGAAGAATGCACGTGACTGTGACGCCACAACTTGAAATTTCTTTATTTTAATGTTTTGGAATTCTGGATTTCATTTAATAGTTTTTATTTTAAGAATATAGCGAAACAGTATAGCGATTCCTGTGCAAATGAAACAATTTTATCAACGCTTTCTGTAAAATCCTGTTGGTTGGAATTGGTAGAGGCTTAGAGGCCCAAAGACAACTAAGTGGACCGCACCATGAAGCTTGTACGGCATGGACAAGTTCAAAAAGCTGGTCAAAGACGTTTTATTATCATAAAACGTAAAAATGATCAGGTTTTTGATAACCAAAGAATTGACGCACAGCAAGGACCTTATGGTCTTATTCCGGGACCTTTTCGATGTCCATTCGTTACTATTACACGAACGGAATGTCGAGTCACAATTTAACTGAAAGGGAGTTCAGGGTGTGATAAAAAAAATGTATTATTAGACTAAATTAATAAATTTGTTTTTTTTCCATTCAATATTAAACATTGCTATTTTAGTAGGGGAGACCAGGGCACAGTTATACAACGTCTTTATAAAATTAGGTTTTATCAGCAACCCAAATTGTGGACACCATGTGGACGGAGCAAGGGAAGAAGGGGGAGTAACTGAGTTATTTCCATTGCATATATTTTGTAAATTACAGTATATCCAAAATATATTATAAAACACCTATATCTAGCTTTACGGCCTAGATACGTTCCGGAGAAGTTGGCTGCATGGAGAAAAAGCTGTATAGCGAATCAATTCTTTTTGCATTGTGATTTTCATTTCATTCCCTTCTTAACCGAAGTGAAACCCATAAGTTGTTTTATTGTTAGCCAAATCCGACTTTGTTTATGCAAATTGGGTGATTTATCACATTTTTTGGCCACTCTCTTTAATTACAGCTTTTTTTTTGGCCGAATTACGAAACATTGTGGGCCGTAAATCGAAAGAGTGCCATAATAAAAAAAAAGGCTGTTATAGCGAAAGGCCGTATAGCGAGGTATAGGTGTATACATGTAGATTCCTTTCAAATTTTTTATATTAAACATCCTTCGAAAATTTCTCGAACCATTATGTTTGGAAGCTTCTTTTTAAACATGCAAGAAAAACATTTGTAACTTATTGCTTTGCTTTATTTCGATACCAGTGATTCACGCAAAGAAGTTTTCTTTGAAAAATTTACATTGCATTAGATTTTAGAGTTACATTGTAAATTTCGTTATAGAATGTACGGTAAGCATAGAAAATTTAAATTTTATGCCAGGTTACTAAAGTAGGGGCTATACAATAAAGTAATAGAAAAGCAATGAACCGTTATTTTTTATATTCAGATCAATTGTTTTATATACATCACTTGTATGTTTGAAGAATTGGGAAATTCGTATTGCTTTTAAAAATCTCTTGGCTGGAAAAATAATCTCGTTGTAAAATTATTAAAATGGAGAGCACTCTTTTTATTGTTTAGTGATTATTGCTAATTTGAAATTATAACCCAACCGCAGAAATTATACATGATGTTTTTGCAATCACTCAAAGTATACGTTTTTAGCTTAACTGATTACAATCTGTGGCACTTCTTCATTCCAAAATATCATTCTCTCATTAAGGTATCCTTCTTGCATGGATAGTTCATCTTGTATTCTTAAATACTTGAGATCAGCAGTGTTCGTTGTTGGTTCCCAGATCACATCACCAGTTGGAGTTGGATTTCTAACAGTAATTATATTGATACATGAGTAAGGAGTTTATATTTAGATCAAATTGTCGAAAATGCTGCTTATACTTATAAATTACAATTGATCTGCAAAAGCAGCCCACATGTTGAGCATCTCATCAGATACAACTATGTCTTGATCTGTATATTGGTCTCGATTATGAAACAAAATGTAGTGTAATTCGTCGGCATGGGAAATCTCTAAAATGGATAACGGAACATTAAAGGTGTTTATTATTATGTGTTCCCTGTATGAACAGTATATGTATCTTCTATTTTAAATTATCTGTACAGTTTTGCTTATTCATAAACGACCTTCCAAAATCGCTTTCTAGTTATTCATAACTTTGTGTGGGCTATTGCAATGTATATTATGAGGTGGAAAAGGGCAGAGGATTCTCACCTAAATTGAGGGGCTAAATTGTAGGAGTACTAGACAATCATAGTATTTTCTAAATAGTATTCAACTCGCTGTCGTTGATACTGCCATTAAAGTATGTGGGAGTATAAACAAAATTCTCTCCTGGAATCACATTTCACAACAATTGTTGGCGCGGCAATACAACGTGTATTTCGAGAATGTATGGAATATGTAAAGGAAACTGGCTTCGCAACTCGTGTTCGCCTTATGTTAATTGGAATACTGCGCTCCTATTTGGAACCTATTTGGTTCTGATTCTGATTCTAATGGAGCAGCTAACCCTTTGAGACGGGTGCCCCGTAAGGGGGCGCTACTGTGCTACACGTATGTAGCGTTCATATTCAGGATATAGAGATGGTCCAGCATAATGCCGCCAGATATGTTAAAGGCGATTACCAACATTACGCGCGTGGGACAGAAATGCTCCACTCCCTAAATTGCGTCACTTTGAGGGCCAGACGCGAAATGCTATCTATGAGATTATTCAAACGCTTTATTATAATTCACATTTTGTTTCTCATATTTTAACGCCTAATGACAACTATAGTGCCCTATTCCCACCAGATGGAAGACGCTCGGATTGGTGCGTACTATGCGGGATTGTTCGCACTGCGCATGCGCAGTGACGTCATCGTTCATTTCCGCCGAGCGGAAACCACGCCCATATCGATGGAAAAAATATCTTTGATGCCTAGTTCACAATGCCAGTCGAGGCGGAGTTTAATTTTTCGAAGATAAACATCACACGTTTTGACGCCCGGCGCAGTCTGGTTCACAATGGACCGACCGACGTCCAAACGTCTAAATGCCTAGTAGGTAAAGCGCTGTCAGATCAGCCATAGCCCCCAAAATATTTTCTGTCGCTAGGTGGCGCTTCCATTTTCTATGGCGCATGCTCCATCTATCACTTGGTACAAATTTTTAATGCCTGGTTCACGATGCATCGCCCGACATCTTTTTCTGACCGTCACTCGAGCTGCGCATGCGTGCCAACTTACTTGATGACGCGTTTATGACGACTTCCGCCAGGTCGAAAGACGTCGAAAAAATTGACGGTCAAACAATTAAAAATTTGTGCCACGTGATATGGCGCATGCGCCATAGAAAATGGAAGCGCCACCTAGTGACAGAAAATATTTTGGGGGATATGGCTGATCTGACGGTGCTTTACCTAGTAGGCGTTTGGACGTCGGCGGTCCACTGTGAACCAGACTGCGCCGGGCGTCAAAACGTGTGACGTTTTTCTTCGAAAAAATGAAGCTCCGCCTCGACCGGCGAACGACGTCGGTCAATGCATCGTGAACCAGGCATAATTGTTTGACCATCAATGACGTCCAAAGTTTGAATCCTTTCAAACTTTTTCGAACGTCTTTCGACCTGGCGGACGTCGTCCTAAGCGCGTCATCAAGTAGGTTGGCACGCATGCGCAGATCAAGTGACGGTCAGAAAAAGACGTCGGGCGATGCATCGTGAACCAGGCATTAAAGGTCTGGTGAGAAAAGGGCATAGGTGTAGACAATCATAAAAATCATTTGACTGAGCTTTGTGCTAAGACTGACGCTTACTATTGGTCCTTCTTTTTGCATGTGATTAGACGATGGAATCGCCTTCCTGGCGAATGTCCAGATTTAGTAAAAATTCAATTTGACAATGTCTAAGTCTCTATGGACATAGGAGCTTTCCCCCCTTCCCCTCCCCCCCTCTCCTCGTCTATCATATGGCATTTATTTGTTGACTGTTGGGTACTGAGTTGAATTGAATTGAACACATATTTTTGTCTTTTTTTAACGTTTTCTCAACGTATTATTAAAGTATGGCATAATGAAATTAAGTTTGGTAAAGAAAAATGGTAAAACGCAAAACAATTTCTACTTACCAGGTTCCCCTGAGAAATGATACGAACTTCCACTGCCAGCAAATTCAAATGCATACATGTAGACAGTTAATCCTCCATCAGCTAATTTCCTTACAGTATAATCGTTTGGAGCTTTGAAAAATGGATCAGAATTTAGCTGTAAATAAGTGTTAAAATTGTAAATATCGATATCATATTCTGGAATGAAACACATCCACCAAATAAGTATGAAACTTCTAAATGTATACTAACATCTATCGAAGTTCGAATAACCTGCGTTTGATTTGTGACGTCTATTTTGTCATAATATTCCGCCTTCACTGCATAGGAAATGTTTAACAGATTAGTTTCATATTTTGTAAGATGCTGTAAAATTTGTGGCAAAATGTTGTTATAAAAGTTGTCATCGATTGTGGTGTAATATTGCTGAGTGTCTATGAGATAAAAACGCGAAACATTAATTTTCTTTTTTTAAATTTAACTAGAAAAATTGAAGAATATTCAAATACTGCATGCAACACCTACAGCTGTACGTTAGATCGCCTTCATCTTTGTTGATACCAGATATAATAGCAACTTTATTAAATGTTCCATCTTCCAAAATCTGAACAGGGTATTCTGTCAAAAATCGTCCTGTTTCCTTGTTCTCCACAACAGGTACGAATGGTATCACCATGACGTCATAACCCTACATTGGACAAATTGTATTATTGATCAAGTAATGTCCCCATAGATACTTAAATGTTTAATTACATTTAAGTTCTGTGTAGCTTGGACTAGATCTTCAGCTGGTTTTTGGCGAACGCAATCAGTTAAAATTGACGAATTATCATAGGGGCAGTTAAGTTGCTGAGCAAATTGAATAGCCCAAGACCAGGGATCTTTTTGGAATGCCCATGGACATAATGTTGAACCACTTTCAGAAATTGCTCCTCGAAAAAGTCCTGAAATTCAAGACATATATAGCATAAGTCTTCTGCAGTTTATTGTGCAACTTAATATTGGTCTATACATCATACCTGCAGATGCACTGGACAGTACATGATAGGCAACCGATGACCCTCCTGCACTTTCTCCAAAAATCGTCACCCTTGAAGGGTCACCACCAAATGCTGCAACGTTAGCTTGTAACCATTTTAGAGCAGCCACTTGGTCTAACATTCCATAATTTCCAAGGGATGAATCATCACCAGTGCTAAAAAATCCTAAATAATACCAGCCATTAGTATTTTCATACAACATTACCCCGAAAGTTCATCTAAACAACATGTTTAAACGTTTCCTGGTGCAATATTTGAAATGTGTACGTTGTAGTTTGAAAACAGCAGTCTTCAGAACAAGAAATTTTAAATGAGTTGGAAACTACTTCGTGTAGGTTGGCCCTTAATATCTTAATATATACTCTCAATATATAAAAACAAAGCATTCTTCCCAACCTATTGGTCCTAAACGATATCCAATACTTGCAAGAACAACATCTTTATCTGTAACAGAAAACCAAACAATAATTATAAGAAACAAAGATTTGTAATATTAAGCCTGCAGAATTTTAAAAACAACTATCCAAAGCTGTACAGTGAGCAAAACAAGTATTTGGCCAGTCAGTTTTTTTATTTACAAGTTAATTTTTACAGAAAATGGTACAAATATTTTTATAATATTACTGACAGCTTTTTAAATGATATTGTAATAGCAAAAAATGTTTGCAAAGTCATAAAAAATAAATAAAAAACAATAACCAAAATTCACAGGCAAAAAAAGTATTTGGCCACTCAATAGAAGTATACATTTTACATCAAAATGGGGGAAAACAATTCAAGGGTCAAAGATTACTAAACCAGTTTGAAAGACATGTATTTAAACATATTTCAATAAAATACATCAGTTATTGTGCATCACTTTAGAAGAATGGGTCAAAAAACAAAAGAGTTAAGTGATGGATCAAAAGATGAAATTATGTCATTATTTCAGCAAGTAATCAGATTGGGAAAAATACTTAAAATGCCTTATTCTACTGTTCAGTATATTGTTAAAAAGTTTAGAACTAGTTCTACTGATAATGTGAAACGTTCATGAAGATCAAAGTCACTTTCAGAGAGAGATGCAAGGACTCTTGTTAAAATTGTCTCCAAAAATCCAAAATCAAGTGCGCCGGAACTGGCAACACACCTTGCTTTAGCTCTAGGCAAGATTGTTACACCACAAACAGTACAAAATAGGCTCCATGGACAAGGTTACAAATCTTCTACACCAAAGAACGAGCCTTACATCAGTAAAATTAATCGACAAAAAAGTTGGAGTTTGCTAAGGCAAATGCTAACAAACCAATGGAGTTTTGAAGAAATGTGCTTTTCACTGATGAATCGAAGTACAACATATTTGGATCTGGTGGTTTGGCGGAAGCCCAACACCGAACTAGACCCACAGAACACAAACGCAACAGCGAAACATGGAGAGGACATGTCATGCTTTTGGGGAAGCATGAGTTCAGCTGGAGTTAGAGAACTTGCTATAATTGATGGGATTATGAATGCAGAGAATTATATATCGACATACTCCGATGCAATTTGGCAAAAAGTGTGCAAAAATTAGGGATAGAAAACTCTTTATTTCTTCCAGCAAGATACTGACCCCAAGCATACAGCCCTTAAAACTAAAGAGTGGTTACTGTATAATGCTCGAAAAGTGATTCCAACTCCTCCCCAATCGCCTGATATCAACCCAATAGGGAATTTGTGGTCGCTTTTGGAAGTTAAACTGAGAAAATTAAAGTGATCTTGGAGAGTTCCAAAAGTGCTGGTTGGAGATTACAGCCGAGACAACTGAAAAGTCAAATCCATGCACAAAACGAATTCAAGTAGTTGTTAATGCTAAAAGGTCGTCCAACTAAATACTGAAACATTATAATTTTTTTGTTTTTTTCCCCATTTTGATGTAAAATGTATACTTCTATTGAGTGGCCAAATACTTTTTTTGCCTGTGAATTTTGGTTATTGTTTGTTATTTATTTTTTATAACTTTGCAAACATTTTTTGCTTTTACAATATCATTTAAAAAGCTGTCAGTAATATTATAAAAAATATTCGTACCATTATCTGTATAAATTAACTTGTAAATAAAAAAAAACTTACTGGCCAAATATTTTTTTGCTCACTGTATATATGGGGGATCTTAAAGATAGACCCCCCCCCCATATTTAGGGTCTTGCACCTACCCATGAATCCCTCGGGAGGTACACTATCGTACCTTGGTGCACCTTGTCCAAATCCTCCCCCATGGATATATGCCAAAACTGGCAGGGAAATATTTGTATCAGCACTTGGTAACTAAATAAATCCCAAAATATAAATACAAATACAAATTTGTTGTGTAATCAATGTAGTAACACTACTAATTAATTGTTAGCGAGCCTTCCTGCCATGCATTCGTGCTATGGAAGGTTGCATATTAATCGGTGTAGCATAATATGTTAATGTTAAAAAAATGTCTAACTTACATAAGGCGTGTACACATATAAGTAAAGACAATCTTCACTTCCATAAACTGAATTTCCCCATTGAATGCAATCCGAGGCATCATGAGTGGCATCGTAAACACCTTCCCAACTGTCCGCTACTTCTGGTGGCTGAAAAAAATCAACAATAATTCAATTTGTTAAATAAAGTCAACGTTTGGTTAAAGTTGATTATTGTTACATAACAGCTAAATCCTTAAACGAATCAGCACCTATAAACCTATGAACATCGCTGATGATCGCTCATACTGCAAACATATTGTATAGTTTAAATTAAAATAGATTCTCTACCCAAGGTCAGTGGTCTAGGTTCAAAAATTGTGATAAATTGATGATAGTGATAAAAAAGAAGTATTTCATATTTAGAATTTAGCTTTGGTAACAGTAAATCACAGATGTTTTATATTAGAAATATATCAGGATAAAAAATTTAAAAAATTAACTTGTCATTGGAATATTTTTGTAGAAGCTGGAGAAAATATTCTCAGCTTAATATCACAATTTTTATTAACATAAGTACATTTTAACTGATTATAACAGGAGTAAATGCTCTGGAGAACTTTTAATACAATTAACATACTCTTAAATAAATTGACATTTTACCTGAAATCTTAAGTCCCCCAGAGGTGGTTTTGCGTATGGAATTCCTCGGAATTGGTAATACTGTCTTCCACCTGCAGAAACAGAAACTGCTCCAAGAAGAGAGCCCTGCTGGACATTGACGATAGGGTCATCCTGCAAATTCCCAGGAGAAACTATTAAAGAAAATGTATTTACTGCTAATGTTAGCAATAAAACACAGGTGGTAACGAGCATCATGGTGTAGCCGTTGGTCGATCATATAATATTATATCTTAGAATTGTGTACAACGCTGTGTAAAATTGGTACAGTTTTATAATCTAGGAAATTATCGCATTTCTCTGTGATTATGATATTGAATTTCAAAATTATATCATATCTCGTATATCGCGTTTTGTTGCTTGTGCAGCAGTTTGAAGTTCTATTCCATCAGTATTCGAATTGTATCAATAACTGTATTGAATAATATTTTACGATATTAAGTGGGCTAAACAAGCAATAAATAGCTTTTCAACAGGTATGCTGCGGGTATTAGAATTACGGTCTAGAAATGACCACTGGATAAGGTTAAATAATATTCAGTTCATATTAATTGTTCTAGATCTATGTACGATCATATCTATAATGATTTATAGTTTTGTGTATTTTTTAGAAAATGGCAAGCATATTGGAGAATTTATATTTTTCACATCAGACAAAACATTTATATATAAACCTAAGGTTGGTGAAAATTGTTGTAATACGAGTAGTATACATGTACTTATATTACCTGCATTGATTTCAATACTACAATTTTGCGAAATATCTAAAATGCATTTTAGGCAATAGTTAGCTCTTGGTACAAGAAACTATTTAACGTATATCCATAAAATAGCCTCTGTTAAATATACAATTACAGTTTTATGTGTATTTTACCTCAAAACTCATCTCCCCAATTGGACGATTGGCAAATGGTATTCCACGAAACAGGGAATACTGTCTTCCATCAGCGGAAATAGAGATGGTGCCTTTCTGGACACTGTCAATCTGGCCATCTTCTAAATTCCCAGTCAAATTTCTTTGAGCAACTTTAATTAAAATGCATAATAGTAGTAATGCGAATGTACACAGCACCATGATGAAGTTTCCTCATCGATATCTCACTCAAGAACACTTTGCATTTGTTTGCTATGTACTCTAGCTTCTTTCAAAAACGTCAACGTTATCAGCATTTTTACTAATTTAGATGTCATCACAAAATGAGCTAATGCTGGTTCAATAACTTTAGCTGTTTTTGCGTGTGCATTACAATACAAATTATACTAAATCGAGCACACACTCGCCACGTGTTTGATGTAATTTGAACTTATTTCTAATAAAATACTCATGCAAGCGAAATGGAAAGTCAGGAATCAAAGTACAGCGTATATTTCATGCATGTACAATACATAAGAACATACAATCAAATGGTATATAATGCAATAATAAGAAAACAAACCATGTCTTAATTTTTAAAAAATCTCACTTTTACTTTGTGTGCATTTTTACCAAAGAAAAATATCACTATTAATGCAGAAAACGTAAATTTGTAAAACAAAAAAATCGCATTTGTTGTGCTTGTTGTGTGTGTTTTGCCTATTTGTTTTGAAATTGGTAAAATTTTCTTGGATTTCGGGGGAGGAGGGGGATCTATCCCCAAGTCCACCCCCACTCCCGCCAATATATATGGTCTTGCCCTCAAAAGAGGGCATCAAGAAGAACAAAAAATCAGCTGGAGTTAATTTAAATCATGATTGTCAATTTAATTTGTCTAATCTTCTAAATACTACTCGTAATAATAAATGACTTATATGATCTAATTTTTGTGTTTGAACACATGCGACAATTTATGCCCTTTTACAGATACCTAAAATACTATCTGCCTGGGGAAACAATTCATCTAGTTTTTTCAAAGAATAGGATAAATGAACACCGCTGTAACAGTATTAATAAGGAAAGCAAATTTTATTATTGTTTAATGATTGTTGTTCATTTTTAGCTTAAGTCTGTAAAAATCACATGTAAATGTTACGTGGTTGCAATCATGCAAAGTGTAAGTATAATTAGCCTAACTAATTGCAATCTGTGGTACTTCTTCATTCCAAAATATCATTCTCTCGCTGAGGTACCCTTCTTGCATGGACAGTTCATCCTGTATTCTTAAATACTTGAGGTCAACAGTGTTCGTTGTTGGTTCCCAGATCACATCACCAGTTGGAGTTGGATTTCTAACAATAATTATATTGATACATGAGTAAGTAGTTCATATTTAGATAAAATTGTTGAAAATACTGCTTATACTTAAAAATTACAATTGATCTGCAAAAGCAGTCCACATGTTAAGCATCTCATCAGATACAACTATGTCCTGTGCTGTATACTGATCACGATTGTGAAAGAAAATGTAGTGTAGTTCGTCACCATGAGAAACCTCTAAAATAAATAGCATAACGTAAATAGTGTCATTTACTGTTATGTTTTCAGCTATACAACAGTGTCAATAATAGGAAATCCGCGCTTACTTTCAAAATGTGTGGAATTTGCTATTTTTTAAAAAAAAACACTTGTAAAGAAATGTATTGTAAAATTGTAGTTATTCTACTTACCAGGCTCCCCAGAAAAATGATTTGAACTTCCACTGCCGACAAATTCAAATACATACATGTAGACAGTTAATCCCCCGTTAGCTAATTTCCTTACAGTATAATCGTTCGGAGCTTTGAAAAATGGATCAGAATTGAGCTAAAAAATAAAATTGCCAAACAAGTAAAAATCAAAGTAGTTACACAATTTGTAAGTGTAATTATTATCCCACCAAGCATATATGGAAAATATATTTACATCTATTGCAGTTCGAGTAACCTGCGTTTGATTGGTGACGTCTATTTTGTCAAAATATTCCGCCTTCACTGCACATGAAATGTTTAATAGATTATTTTCATATTTGGTAAGATGCTGTATGATTTGTGGCAAAATGTTGTTATAAAAGTTGTCATCGATTGTGGTGTAATATTGCTGAGTGTCTATGAGATAAAAAAAAACAAAAAACGAAGCATTATTTTTTATTTTTGAATTTATAACTAGAAAATTGAAAAGTATTTAAACACCTACAGCTGTAAGTCAAATCTCCTTCATCTTTGTTGATACCAGAAATGATACCAACTTTGTTAAAAGTTCCATCTTCCAAAATTTGCACAGGGTACTCTGTCAAAAATCGTCCTGTTTCCTTGTTCTCCACAACAGGTACGAATGGCAGCACCATGACGTCATAACCCTACATAAGCGAAATATTTATTTATTGGAATTTTAAATATTTTTAAAGTAATTTGTATACTGTATTTTAGTTACATTTAAATTCTCTGAAGCTTGAATTAAGTCTTCTGCTGGTTTTTGGCGAACGCAGTCGGTTAAGATTGATGAATTGTCATAGGGACAGTTAAGTTGCTGAGCAAATTGAACTGCCCAAGACCAGGGATCTTTTTGGAACGCCCATGGACATAAAGTTGCACCACTTTCAGCAATTGCTCCGCGAAAAAGTCCTGAAATTCATATGAAAACATAATTCATTTGCATTTTATTTTTCAAACACTGCAGTCTGCAGTCATTGTTGTTAATGAACCACCTTATAACTTTCAAAGTTTGGATTTTAAAAACAATATATTATTTAAGGGTGATCACAACCAGGTTACAACACTATGTATTTCAATAGGTGAAATGTTAAAACACAATCACAGCCAAACAAAAAGAGATTAAATAAAAATAAAAAATTGTTTAAATAAAACCAGCAGTGGTATTACTTCGTCGTTTTTCGCTTTGAAATGGTAGATTTTTTTAAAATAAATAAACAAGTTTGAAAAATGTCCGATAATTTGCATTATCATGCTGTCACCTGCTGGCACAATGTGCAAATTAATGGACATTTTTCAAACTTGTTTATTAATTTTAAAAAAATCTACCATTTCAATGTGAAAAACGACGAAGTAATACCATTGCTGATTTATCAAACTATTTTAAACAATTTTTATTTTTATTTAATCTCTTTTTGTTTGGCTGTGATTGTGTTTTAAAATTTCACCCATTGAAAGTGATAAGGTTGTATTTCACCTTAAAAAGGTGCATGTGCTGTATACAGTATAATATAGTACAGAACAGTATACCTGCAGATGCACTGGACAGTACATGATAGGCAACCGATGACCCTCCAGCACTTTCCCCAAATATTGTCACTCTTGAAGGGTCGCCACCAAAGGCAGCCACGTTGACTTGCAACCATTTCAGAGCAGCCACTTGGTCTAACATTCCATAATTTCCAAGGGATGAATCATCACCAGTGCTGAAAAATCCTAATTGGTGCTACATATTAGTATTTTCATAAAATATAAACTCTAAAAGTGCATGCTGATCAACATATTCCAAATAATTTTAAAGCCTTGAATTTAAATTAGAATGACAATGCCTATTGTGAACATAAGATAACCAAAATGACATTCTCCCCTTTGATAAAAAGCATCTTTTCTAACCTATTGGTCCTAATCGATATCCTATACTTGCAAGAACAACGTCTTTATCTATAACAGAAAAGCAAGAGAAAACTTAAAAGGTATCTAAATTACTTTTTAACTTAATTGACTCTTATAGAAAGCCAATAATAAATAAGTATGTAAAAGTTACAAAATACCTACCCATAAACCCCTCTGGAGGTGCATTGTCGTACTTTGGGGCACCTTGGCCAAAACCTCCTCCATGGATAAATGCCAAAACTGGCAAGGAAATGTTGGTTTCTGCACTTGGTAACTAACCACAATTCCAAATTATAAATATAAGATGATTGTGAAATATAATGGAAGCATTTAGGTTATAAATTTCTTGTAATACAGTGAGCATATGGTAAAAACATTTAACTTACATATGGAGTGTACACATATATGTAAAGACAATCTTCACTACCATAAACAGAACTGCCCCATTGAATACAATCTGAGGCATCATGAGTGGCATCGTAAACCCCTTCCCAATTGTCTGCTACTTCTGGTGGCTAAAAAAAACTTCCATTTTATATTTGTGACAAGTTTGAGTAAAGTTTGATTTTTCGAAAAAAGTTTAATTCTCGAACTAACGAGCCTATAGTTTAACAATGAGAATAAAAGCAAAGTTTGATTACAAATATTTAAAAAAAATATTATTTATAAATTATGTGTTTTCAATCATTTAAAAAAATGGTGTGAATTTGGGATTTTATCCCTCTTATTACACACAATAATTAATTTATATTGATTAAAATATATCCCCGCCCTAAGGTCAAGAATCTAACATCAGATACTGCGATAAAGTGTTGATAACATTAATTATAACAAAAAAGTTGATAGGTATATAACTTCAAGTGTAATATATTTTACACCTGCAATAATGTCAGGACTCAGGAGAAAATAAAAATGAAATTCTCATTATAATAAGTTGTATTTATATCTGAAAAAAATCGTTTTGAAGTCATTATATGCATGTGTACATCGGCGTGGATTAGTGTTTAATGGTGATTTTAGTAAATTCAAAACAAATCACATTGCAAGATCTCTTAGCAAACATAGCCGACTTTTAAATTCTGTAAATTAACAATTTACCTGAAATCTCAAGTTCCCAAGAGGAGGCTTTGCATATGGAATTCCTCGGAACTGGAAATACTGTCTTCCACCTGCAGAAACAGAAACTGCTCCAAGAAGAGAGCCCTGTTGAACATTGACGATAGGGTCAGCCTTTAAATTTCCAGGATCAACATTTAAAGAAAATGAATTTACAGCTAATGTTAGCAATATAGCACAGGTGATGTGCATCATGATGCAGCCGCTTGGTGGTTGTTTTGTAGATAATGGACAGTTCTGTACAACGCTCTGTAGAGTTGGTACAGGTTTAATCTAGGAAATTATCTCAATTCTTTTTGGGAATGATATCGAATTTCAAAATTAGATCGTATCTTGTATATCGCATTCTGCTGTCTGTAGTCTAGAATTTTATTTGATACAGACACTAAAACATTTCCACAGTATTAAATTTACTATGGATTTTAGGCTTGTTTAATATTTTTATTAAGTTAAAATTAAATTTTTAGATAGCTAAACAAGTACAATAATAGACCAATTAAAGACACTTTAGTCCATACCACGGATGTCTTAAGGTTCAAACAACAGCTGTATAACAATAATAGATGACGACATTGGACACATTTTTCAGAAATTATTTAAAAAAATAAGAATTAAATTTGTAAATATAATAGTTACTAATCATTAGAATATGAATAATAAATAAATTATGTCATGTAGTACTTTATTATTTTTATAAAATCTGGATTAACTGAACTGGCTTTCACCCCTATAACCAGCCAACCTTCGTTCCCAACCAGGGCAGATAAAAGGGGTGGTATTGTACTATGGAGTAGCACGTGAGCACATGTAGCATATAGAGTATACTCTACGATACAGTATGATACACGATTTAGTAATAGTAATCAAAAATTGGGACAATTTAGTTTTATTTTTAAAAGCTGTATTCACCTTGGAGAATCTTTTATAAACACCTTAGGTTTTTTATGCAAAGAATGTGCAATGGTGCAACATTATTAAATAAGAAAACCACAAGTTTTCATGGATTATTTTTAATTTATAAAGTGTATATGCAAAAACTACATATATATTTAAAAATATTAAATCACTTAAGTGTAATTCATTAACCTAACCAATAGCAATTTTTGGTACGTCTTCATTCCAAAATGCCATTCTCTCATTAAGGTACCCTTCTTGCATGGACAGCTCATCTTGTATTCTTAAATACTTGAGATTAGCAGTGTTTGTTGTTGGATTCCAGATCACATTACCAGAAGGTGTAGGATTTCTAACAGACATTATATTAATGCATGAGTAAGGATGTAATATATCGATCAAATTATTAAAAACGAAAATAAATCCTGCTCATAAATTACAATTGATCTGCAAAAGAAGTCCACATGTTGATTAACTCATCAGATACAACTATGTCTTCCTCTGTAAATTGGTCTCGATTGTGAAAGAAAAGGTAGAACAGGTCATCACCATGAGAAACCTCTAAAAAAAGATAATAGAAAATAAGTGTTGTTCACAACATAGAACGATAACATAAATGTATATATATGTAGACATTTTTTTTACTTACCAGGTTCACCTGAAAAATGATACAAACTTCCACTACCGACAAATTCAAATGCGTACATGTAGACAGTTAATCCTCCATCAGCTAATTTCCTTATAGTATAATCGTTTGGAGCTTTGAAAAATGGATCAGAATTCAACTAAAATGTAAAGGTAAAACTTTAAAAGGTAGAAATTTGCAATGTAAATATATAATATCCCTATCGACCCACTAAGAATATATGGAACTGAAAATTGTACTTACATCTATTGCAGTTCGAATAACTTGTGATTGGTTGGTGACGTCTATTTTATCAAAATATTCCGCCTTCACTGCATAGGAAATGTTTAGCAAATTGTTTTCATATTTTGTAAGATGTTGTAAGATTTGTGGCAAAATGTTATTATAAAAGTTGTCATCGATTGTTGTGTAATATTGTTGAGTATCTGTGAGATTAAAAAGTGGAACATTAATTTTCTATCTTCCAAGTTTGAAAATGCAAATTTGTAAGCTTCGGTACCGTAAAATTCTAAATTGTATAATGTAATTTGGTTCTTTTAATTAATTAGAACACCTGATGAATGCTTGGATAACAGATATGTTTTGAATATTTTTAGGAATTGGGTTGATTCAATCCTAAATCTCGTTGATTATATTTACAAAACAATTCCACTTGAAGATATATGAAACTCATTTTTGTAAGTATAAGTAGTAAATTGAAAAATACAAAAACATTGCAAGATACTTACAGCTGTACGTTAGATCTCCCTCATCCTTGTTTATACCAGATATAACAGCAACCTTGTTAAACGTTCCATCCTCCAAAATTTTCACTGGGTATTCTGTCAAAAATTTTCCTGTTACCTTATTCTCTACAACAGGAACGAACGGTAGCACCATGTCGTCGTATCCCTATGTTTGAAAAATGTGGACAAAATAATTATTACGTAACGTTTTAAGCATATAAGAAACATATAGTTTAATTACATTTAGGTTCTGTGTAGCTTGAACTAAATCTTCAGCTGGTTTTTGGCGAACGCAGTCAGTTAAGATCGATGAATTATCATAGGGACAGTTAAGTTGCTGAGCAAATTGAACAGCCCAAGACCAGGGATCTTTTTGGAACGCCCATGGACATAATGTTGTTCCACTTTGAGAAATAACAGCTCGAAAAAGTCCTAAAATGCATAAAATAACATTATTCTTCTACAATTTATTATGCAACTCATGCATTTCATGTTACTAACCCAGCATAAAATCTACTGTACTTTATTCAAACAAACTGCAGTATTTTTGCAATAAAGTACAGTTAATGGCAGAACTTGGAACTGCAATCACTTTGCAGTTATGAATGGCATGAAAACTATATGCTGCATTAAAAGTGTCTCTTTAAAACAAAAGAGTGTAAACGATGTCTTAGTACAGAAAAATTTCACATTCTTGGCAGAAAAATTGCACGTATAATCAAATAAATCGCATGTTTATTATACGCCAATGTGCAGTAAGAAATTATACTTTTTTTTGATAACTGCAGTTTGAAAACTAAACTTTTATGGCATTTATTTTTCTACTAGAAAGGCAATGTTCATATAGTTGTCAATGTACCACATTTGATAGATTGGGTTTTTAAAATGACAATACGAATTACAAAATTTACACGTTCAATATTTAGTATACCTGCAGATACAGAAGACAGAACATGATAAGCAACCGATGATCCTCCAGCACTTTCTCCAAATATAGTCACTCTTGAAGGATCGCCACCAAATGCAGCCACGTTAACTTGTAACCATTTCAAAGCAGCCACTTGGTCTAACATTCCATAATTTCCAAGGGATGAATCATCACCAGTGCTGAAAAATCCTGATTAGTGGCGTTAATTAGCATTTGTATTCAATATTACTCTAAAAGTGAATTCAGAGCCTTGATCTATAACGAGTAAAACCTTCGTCTATTGGGAGTTAGCCAAAATGACATTCTTTCCTTTGATAGATTAATAACAAAGCTACCTTCCTAACCTAGTGGTCCTAAGCGATATCCAATACTTGCAAAAACAACGTCTTTGTCTGTAACAATAACGTAAACACTAACTTTAAAACTTTCAACTATAAAAAGGCTTTAAGAACGGTTATATTAAGCAGGTAAAAGCCACAAAATGCATACCCATGAATGCTTCAGGAGGTATATAGTCATAATTTGGAGCACCTTGGCCAAATCCCCCTCCATGAATATACGCCAAAACTGGCATCGAAATATTGGTTTCAGCATTTGGTAGCTAAGCAAATTCCAAAGTATAAATTAATACAACATGATTGTGTAATATAATGAATGTATGGTATTGAATTTCTTTATCGGTGTACCAAATTTAACCATATCTAACTTACATATGGAGTGTACACATATATGTAAAGACAGTCTTCACTTCCATAAATATGATCTGTATATTGAATACAATCCGAGGCATCATGAGTGGCATTGTAAACCCCATCCCAATTGTCTGCTACTTCTGGTGGCTGAAGAAAATTAGAATACATATTTTTTTTAATTGAGAAAATTATGGTGTAATCTTATGTAATCAAATAACCTCATAAGAACAAAATATTACAATTATTGAATCATACAAATATAAAAGGAATTTCATGTGATTCAGTTTTGGAAGGTCTACTTTAGCCACATTTAATGTTGCTATGATGTTAGAACTCTCTTAAAAATAATATAAAACTAGCTTTAGAAAGTGAAACTAAAAGTCTGTCACATTCTTAAAATAAAGCATTTCAAATAATGGTAGTTTGTAATTGCTTTATCAAACTGTATCTTACAATCGATTTTGCAAAACGTAATCCATATCTTTTTGTAGAATCGCTGATATAATTCCAGTTGTTGTTTCAATTTCATAAAAATCTATCACAAACAACCTCTCGAAAATTGCCTTCAAATGTGAAAGTTTCAAATAAATATAAGGAAATGCAGAATGAAGTGTTACAAAAATGTGGGCAATTCATCAAAATCTCCTGGTCAACTCGCTCATTCTGCGCACAGGATACTGTATTTGTAGTAATTAAAATAGATTATCCACTTAAAGTCATGGAACTAGTTTCAATGAAAAACAATTTAATTTAACATTTTTGTCACCTACATGCGAGGAGAGCAGTTTGAAAATATCGTTATCATGCCTTTGTCACTATTTTGTGATTTGGTGGCTAAAAATAATTATAGCTGATAATAAAGTCAGGCAAAACGATTCGCCCCCCGAAATGTGATCATCTCCCTTTCCCTTCCCCCCTTCCCTTCCGAAATGTGATCACAAATACGGCCTTGATTTCAATATATTTACACTTTACCTGAAATCTTAAGTCCTCCAGAGGAGGTTTTGCATATGGAATTCCTCGGAATTGGTAATATTGTCTTCCACCTGGAGAAACAGAAACGGCACCAAGGAGAGCACCCTGTTGGACATTAACTATAGGGTCAGCCTGTAAATTCTCAGGTACAACCATTAAAGCAAACGAATTTGCAGCTATTGCTAGCAATAAAGCACAACTAACGAAAATCATGGTACAGCTGTTTGTCGACTATATAGTATACTGTATATTGTAGAGCACTGTACAACATCATGTAGGTTTGATATAGGATAATCTAGGAAATTATCTTATGTAATCATATAACCTCATAAGAACAAAATATTACAATTATTGAATCATACAAATATAAAAGGAATTTCATGTGATTCAGTTTTGGAAGGTCTACTTTAGCCGCATTTAATGTTGCTATGATGTATTTGATGTTATAACTCTCTTAAAAATAATATAAAACTAGCTTTAGAAAGTTAAACTAAAAGTCTGTCACATTCTTAAAATAAAGCATTTCAAATAATGGAAGTTTTTTAATTGCTTTATCAAACTGTATCTTACAATCGATTTTGCAAAACGTAATCCATATCTTTTTGTAAAATCGCTGATATAATTCCAGTTGTTGTTTCAATTTCATAAAAATCTATCACAAACAACCTCTCGAAAATTGCCTTCAAACGTGAAAGTTTCAAATAAATATAAGGAAATGCAGAATGAAGTGTTACAAAAATGTGAGCCTGTTATGATATGAATTCACAAAATAGATCATATCTCGATCGCATATCATCGCGTTGTACTGTTTGTTGTTTGAAGAACAATTTAAGTTGTTAAAGTGGAATAACCTAGTCTTTTAATTATTACTGCATATAATGCTCTGGTCTCTCCAGGCCTTTATAAACTATATTGTTAGGAACGGATACTATAATAACATTTTAAGCAAAAGTAGATATCACAATGTATAGCTTGATAACGGATAACGGAAATTAATTTATTTCGTGAAGGAATAATTTCATAGAATCAAGGTGAAGGCCTTGTAATCGTTCAATATAAGTACAAAGTTAATTTTGCACTTAAGTAACGACACATGTAAGCAAATATTCATTCCAAAACATCATTCTTTCTGTTAAGTATCCTT
>JAQGAE010001433.1:0-23098 GCA_034696685.1 Julus scandinavius
TCCAGGCATGTGGTGCAGTGGATGGAGGACACTTAATTTGAAATAGCTGTTGTGGGAATTTGTTTTTCGTAGGGATGTACGAGTGTTGACCTCTGACCCTTATCGTGCTTCATATTTAACGTGTGCAGCCAGATTATATTTTTCCTTCCTCCTTAACGTCAATTACACTTCTTCTCACTTCCCTTTAAACGCTTTTGCCTTTTATTTTTCCTCCTCCTCCTCCTGTTTTTTTAAATTTTTTTATATATATTTATAACGAGGCATCTTCGCATTCTCACAAAAGAATTTGGGAGTAAAAACAAAAAGTTCAACTTTTATTACTCAAAATTGGAGAAAAAAATAGGTCGAAATTTCACCCCAAAATACGGATATCGATGGAAATTATTAGCACGATTTTAGGGGAAAAAAATTGAAATAATTATATTTTGCAAAATATTTTTTTATATTAAAATATGCAGTGTTGGATTTATCTCGCGTATAATTTGTTTTGTCTAAAACATTTCTATCGCATCAACTACGAGGGGCGGTCAAAAAGTTTCGCATATTCGTTTATTATTCGAAAACCAAATGTCGTACAAAAAACTGAAATAGCCATTTTAAAGAGCAGGAAATTTGGTTATAGGCCACTTCATGTCGCCAAAATTCATGTAGAATTTCGAACCCTTCACCGAGTGACTTCCATCTCTTTGGTCCACTAAAGGAACACTCGAGTGGTCAAAAATTCCAAACTGACGATGTTGCGAAACTCGCGGTTCGGCAATGCCTGCAAAGCCAACATAACGCATTTTACGAGAGGGGAGTAGAAACAATCTCATCGAACGCTTTTCTAAAATAGCAAATTTCATTCTCTTTAAAATTACTATTTCAGTTTTTCTGTAAGACATCTGGTTTTCGAATAATAAACGAATATGCGAGACTTTTTGACCGCTACTCGTATACTGTAATCGCCGTATCCGATGAAACACTTAATGCAAAAGTGCAATTTCCCAAAATTGTTTAAAAAAGCCTAAAATTCTTTAAAAAAAAGACGTAGAATTTATTAAAAAAAAAAGGTATAAGACGAAGTAGTAGATGTTAAGTAGGCGTGTGAGGTCGTAAGCCTCCCGTCATTAAACTTAATGTCCAATTAGGAAAACCCCTTCCCACATTCGGTTTTTTATTTGCGTGTGTGCATTCGGGATTAACAAAAGCCGTAAAGATAACATTAAAAACCTGACTTTTTCCCATATCATTTCGACTTCTTGCTCAAAATTACTATAATTTAACATTAGTTTAATCATTTGATTAAAAAAAAGAATAAAGAAAAAAAGATAATCATAGTTTAAACGACTTCTCAAACTTAATTTCCCACAATTTAATCGCAAACCACAAATAACTAGGTTTGGGACAATCGTTTGTCAATTTTCTGCATTAAAAGTAAGATTTTCATGGTAAAAATGCAATTTTCTGCCCCTCGCTCGTGTTTCGGACCGTTCACTTATTTCCGCTTTCTCCCGCAGGAAGTCGAGGGTCGCCGACAGGGTGCGGACGGTGGTGAACTTCCGGTATGGTCGCCCGACCTGCGACCGCGGAACATGCCGGAGATAGCCGCCCTGGACGTGATGTGCTACACGGACAAGATGACCGTGTCCGTGCGCTTCAGCACCCCCTTCAACGGCATGATCTTTTCGAAGGGCAGTTACGGACAGCGGAACTGCAACTACGTGGCTTCGAACAGCGGTCGCACCGACTACAAGTTCGACATCGTGTACGACCAGTGCGGCACCAAGCCGGACTTGCAAGGAAAGTTCTACGAGAACACCATCGTCATCCAGTACGAGAAGGACCTCATCGAGCTCTGGGACGAGGCCAAGAGACTGCGATGCGAATGGGCCAACGACTACAGGCAGCTGACGGAGAGCATGCCGGCCGTCAAGATAGACGACCTAACCGTCATCGAGCTCAACTTCCAGGTACTGTACGGCATGGGGGGGGGGGGGGAGGAAAAGGGGAACACTCTCCCGTTTGGGCGAAACGTGGAGTACGATATGTTGTTGTTGTGAATTTCTAGGGAGACAACGTAGATTGCTGGATGGAGATCCAAGAAGGCAAAGGTCCGTGGGCTAGTCACGTGTCGGGCATCGTGCCCATTGGCAGCACGCTCACCCTGGTGGTGGCCATCCAGGACCCCAGCGGGGAGTTCGACATGATGGTACGTTCTTGCGTGGCCCACGACGGGGTCAAGCCGCCCCTGCAGCTGACCGACGAACGCGGTTGCGTCTTACGGCCCAAGATGTTCAGCGTCTTCCAGAAGACTAGGACCAAAGACGGAAGGGCCTCCGTCATCACGTACGCGCACTTCAGCGCCTTCAAGTTCCCGGACACGATGCAGGTGAGTACGGCGGCGAAAGGCTTCGCGGGCGGTCCTACAGCCGGCAGACATGACACGAGTTCCCGTTTCTGTTCCGCAGGTCAACATCCAGTGCAAGGTGGTCATCTGCCGCCACGGCTGCCCTAAACCCTGTTCCTCGGACACCTTCGAGGGCATGGGCTTCCCGCACAGGATCGGCCTGCCGCCGCATCCTATCGGTAACCCCGAGGGACGGAATCCCCAACAACCGGCCGCCTCCGATCGCCGGGACAACGAGCAGTCCGGCACAACCGATGGACACGGTTTTGTGTCCAAAGCCGCGTATGCAGAGCGCAAGGTAGCTATCGTTCTGGAATCTCGTCCAAACCTCCACAAAGTCATTTAAATTTACTCTGCCCCCGATCTTTCTTTTGCAGGGAGAGGAGACTTCGGGCCTAAAGGACCAGCCGTACACGCAGTCCTACTTCCCTTCACCGCAGGACGTCTCAGAGTCTTCGGAACAGCGACCGGAGAGCCAGTCGTTTCCCTACGGCCCCAGGAGCTACAGCGGCAGCGGCGACTTCCGCTCCGCCCGTTTCCGCAAGAGCCGCAGCGTCCACGACGACAAGGAGCTCAGAGTTTCCAACTCTTACCAGGCCATTTCACGAACGGACCTCGCCTTCGCCCCCAACGTCACCGCAGACTCAGTGTCCATCTACGCAGGAAGAAGGTCCAACGCCGGCGGCTTCTCTTCGGGCGTCTGTCTCTCCGTGCCCGGATTCGGGGCTCTCTTCGCCTCCCTCGCAATGTTCGCCGTCACCGCGGTCCTCGTGGCCGTGGTCTGCGGCTATCACTATCGCAGGAACGCCACCAGTAAGGAATCCTCTCTCCAGCCTCAGAACGGACACCGGAGAGGCAGTATCGTCCCGGAGGTGGTGCAGATGAACACCCTCGGCCGGGCGAAGGCTCAGTGAGACTCGTACCTCACAACCCCGAACCGTTGCTCACGGACTTGCTCAAAAACATTGGACGAGGATGGTCCGAGAGGCTGGGCCTTGCCCGCTGATACCGCTTTGGTCCGTTGATCGGACTAGAACGGATATGCCAGTCTGCCATCTTGGAGAACCACGCACACAGAAGAGGTTTTGTAATCTGCGGAGCAGGGGTGGACGTCTTACCGGAATGCGTAACAACCGCAGTTATTAAGACCGAGCCCCATTATCCCTGTAGAGTACATTTATTTTTGCTAACATCGCCTTTATCGCGGTTCGCCAAAATGGCCGAAAGCAGGGCGGAAGTACAAAATGGCTCCAGCGGCCCTCTGGCGGATGTGACGTCGTGTTTGTGTCCGAACAGTGCTTTTCGTCAAATCTTATTTATTGGACGACCGACGAGTTTTTTCTTTAAATTGATCGCGAATGTCTTGTGTTACTTAACGTAATAAATAAAACCCTAGTTTTCAATACAGCACGCCATGTCCCAAAAAGTTATTTCAAATTTCGAGTATCTCGGACAAATCTCGAAGATCTACAGACCGTGGGATGCTACGGAATGATGCGGAGAAAGGATAACGGCCAGACTGTACAGGCGCGCAAACAATATAATAAATGCAAAAATATGAACAATTAGTTTAATAAATATAAAGACTCACCCCCTTCCCTTCTCTCGATCACATTTGACTCGCAGAATAAACAAAAATTCAAAATCGTATCAAAATTAAGACGCAATCCAATTCTCAGAAGTAAAGCGAAGAAAACGTTGGCAAAACTATAAAAAAGAAATAAACAAAAAAGAAATTAACACCAAGAACTCGCTTTCGGAACGAGTCACAAACTGAAAGTTTTTTCTACACATATATTTCGTAGTAAAATCTTGCCGCAAGTTTCTCGAGACACTTTTTTGAAATCTTATTAATATTATTAATAACATCTTACGTTTTATTGTTATAACAAAGAGAGATAGCTCAATTTCAAGAAACAACTTTCGATAAAGCAATCGTTGAACTTGACCGTAAAACAAGTTTCTTATAAAACAACATAAAAACTTAATAAAAGGTTATAAAACTTTACTGACCTTTTTCTCTGGAGGGCATCGAGTGTCTGCCAAGATAGAACAAGTACATCTGGAAGAGACCAACGGTAACATTAAGACAGCGGATGATAAGGTCGACCCTTGTTTCGATTTCTCAAGCTTATCGCAACTTCCGATGAATGGATAAGGATAACCGATCGTTAAATTTAACTCTCGTTAGCCGCAATCCCGAACGTTCTTGCCGACGGTAGTAAAGTAGATTTTGTTAAAAATAATTAACATTTTCCAGAAAATAATACCGAATGTGCGAAATGAGAAGAATCTAAACTGGAATTAAGAACTGTCTCGACACGATTCAATCCGCAGGCCTTAGCTTCGTAAAATACACGATTTAATGGCACGTTATCATGATCGTTAACAGACATCGCTTACGAGCGCCGTTAAAAATAACTTATTAATGTATACAAAATAACGCATTAGTTAACAAACATTCTGTGAAATGAAGATTGCTATTTCCCCCTGGAAAGCGTAAAAAAAGATAAAACATTTTAGTTAAAAAAAAGAACTAGTAGAAAGTATTTGTGGCACGCGCAAAATGACTAGGGTCCTGCAAACCGAATACGGCGTAAAACTCGATCCGATCTGACTGGATTCCAGATTAGACGAGGAGACGCTGCGGTTGTACGGCACGACAGGAATTACGCTCGATTCACAAGATGTTAGTATTTTTAATTTGATAAAATGATTTTACGGTTTTGTTACTGCATTAACTCGATCCTAAAGTCGTACCCGCAATGATAAAAACTTACAAAAGTCTTAACGCGTGAAAACTAAAATGTAATAATAATTTGTGGTAAAATTCATTAACAACTTTAGGATTCTAACAAAAATTTTGTAAACTATTACCATTGCGGCCAAAGACTTCAGGACCAAAATCTGCTTAACCGGCAGTTGCGCCTGGTGCAACTCGCGCTTTTAAATGGTGGTTAAGCTGTCGCTACTCTAACGGGCGAAGCAAGATGGCGAAAAGGCACAAATAAAGGCCGAAGAAGCCGAATAAACAAACAAAACGGTGCGACAGAAGTCGTAATTATAAAAACCAATTAAGCGACTGAAAGACTAAACATAACGGTCCCTGAAGTCTATAGCCGCAACGGCAAAAAACTTAGTTTGTCCGGCGCGATGCTGATGTCGTTGCAAATACAAAAAATTGAAGAGTTTATTGCTCTATAGTCCCGCGTAGTTTAAATTCAATTCGACTCAGTGCCGTATACCATCGGCAAAGAAATGCAGTTAATCGGCGGGCGGTTAAATCCATCAAACCCAAATTTACTTTGACAGCAGGTTATTCTGGACTCGACAGACGCCACACATCATCGTTAAATTGAATTTATCCTTAACAACCCGGCAGTAGGCAGTCAACGAGTTAAACTAGGAAATTAACAATAACAACTCAAAACTTTAACAACGACATCGGCATCACGACAATTTTATCCCCAGTTTAGTTTAAGCAGAGACGAGACTTGTCGAAATTATTGAACATTGAGGGCAATCGTTTAACGAACAACTCTCTCCGTTAGGGCACATCGCTGGATGTTCCGGGGAGGAAGTGATTCTTGTTTCTGATGCTTTGCCTTAATCGTTAACGTAGCTACGCCACGCAGGAACCGCTGGCTAGTGAGATAGAATGAGATTCATAAGGAGTGAAAGTAGGTCATCTCTCCGTTAAGGGCTCTTCGGTTTTTTGCCCTTCTGCTTCGTGGGTTTCGTCGGTGGCGCTGCCGGGCTCGCAGCCGCTGCCGCCAGTGGAGACGCTAAGGTCGGTGGACCAGCTGCAGCAGGTGGCGTGCCAGGTGTTGCATGTGGTGGTGGCGGTGGAAGCATGGGCGGTGGAGAAATTGGCTCCGGAGGAATCGGTCCAGCATCGAGGGGCTTTGGTGGAATGGCCACGGTTTTGATGTCAGCGGTGGGAGAAGCTGGCTGTTGAGGTTGTGTTGCTGGTGGAAGTGCAGCTTCAGCGGGAATTTGTGGCGCTGGCGCGGGAGTTTCTGGAGCTGGCGCAGGAGGTTCCAATACTGGCGCTGGAGGTTCGGGAGCTGGTGCGATGGTTTCAGGCGCTGGTGCGGGAGGTTCTGCAGCTGGAGCAGCACTGACAGTTTCCAAAGCTATCGTGCTGGCTTCTGGCACCGCAACGGGGGCTGTCGGCGGCTCCGCTGCGGCATCCTCAGGTGCGGGTGAGGATCCAGCCTCCGTTACAAGGGCTTCGTCGAGTTTCTTCTGAATGTTGGCAAAGGCGTCCGCACCCAGGTAGTCCGCCTGTCCTTGCTCCCAGGAGAACTGGCGAGCCCTGTCGTCCAGAGCCTTCTGCTCCGAACTAATTTCCTGGCCCAGAGTTACGAGAGCCAGCTGACCAGCAAGGCCGGCCTGCACGAAGGCACAAAACCATTAGACGCTCGATTCGAAAACATAACGACAACTCGATCTGCTGTCGAGTTTAGAGATGCTACCTTCCTTCGAGTAAACCTGGCATTACATGTTTAAGTAGAAATCCATCGTAAATCTTACACGCTAATTTTACGCCAATCGTAGCAGAAAATAAAAATCCCGCAGCTAACATCTATCGAGCCACATAACTTTAAAAACGGCAGTTTATCTTCTTCCAAAATTGATGTGTATGACCGCAGAAAATTAGCTTCGTCGGGAGGTAGCATCCCTAAAGCGAATTCAGAGTCTCTTGCGTAGCAGTTATCGTGCAGCAAGCGCGACAGCTCGTGCCATCGATTATCGGCATGCTACCCGCAACACCAACAAATTTAACAATAGAGAAAATAGTCAGAAATGTGTTGCATAGATTAAACCGTGCAACCGAGCAACATCCGACAAAAAATTTAAAAGCAACATGCAACTAACAAGCACACATGCGCTACGAAGCAAAGGCCCGGGGAGTTCGTGCATGATCCACCGTAACTACATCGTGCAAACGAGACAATGTTAATCCGCTTATTACGGCACACGGAGCAAATACTTACGGCAATGGAGGCGTGGGCGGTCACCGTAGGATTGCTAAGGTTAGGTAGACGGTGATGCCGCTCCTCCTCCTTCTTCGGTTTGCACGTAAGGACGAGAGAAAATTCAAACTACGGGTTAAGAATTAGTAAAGGGCGTGCGTTATCGAGCAAAACACGACAACACGTTAGTCCGCAAACAAACGTTTTCTCGCTCCCTCTCTCTTTCAGAGAAACGAACGATCTAAAATTCTTCGAAGCTTAATAATCCAAACGCCGTGCGATACAAAATGGAAACAAACAAAAGTATCAGAAAAAAAAACCTGGTCAACATACCAAATCTCCACTCATGATGGGTTTCACGTCATGTATGAAAACGTCCCACCAGAACTGCAGGTGATCCAGCGTATGGTGAGAGCCCGGAGACGGCTCGACCCTACCGGTTTGGGTGTTGTAGCGGTGCAACCACGGCTTCACGGGGCCGATGAAGTGCACGATTTTCACGTTCTTGCCGAATCTGGATTATCAGAAATAAATTTGTTAACAAACCGACGTCCCAAGAAAAGTCCCAGCTCAAGAAATTCTCTACACGGGGCACTCACGTCTGATACGCCGGCAAATAAGAATATGACGCGCTAGAGGTCATGTTGTAGATGAATGGAAGATGTCGAGCGATGTCTTTGGTGGCCCAGTCATCGAAGTACATGTTTAACAGTCCCTGATCACCGCCTGAAATCGTAAACGAGTCTAATAAGCTAAAACAGAGATTTAAGAAAGCTGCGAGATTCTCTGATTCGCTCACCGTCGAAGCTTCCGGCAGTCAAGGCGAGCCGAAGAAGCTTCAGGTAAGTGTCGAGCGAGGGTTGATACACGAAAACTCCCGAATTGAAGCAGTCAGGCCAGCCGACGTCGGGAGCCGCGGAAAGCTCTTCCCGCTCGAAAATCTCGTCGCAGTTTTGCATAATCTGGCAAAAGACGCAAGAAAAGAGGTGCGTTAGATACTCTGCGCTTCGTCCAGGTTCTGGTGTATCCAGTAACGAAAGTGTAGAGTGTAAGCGCAGGAAATTTGTTGTAACATCTCTTTAGTTAAAAAAGGATGGGACTTAAACGCGCATTAACATCCCTTCTTCTGCATTTCAATCTTGGATTCTTGCTATATTTATTTGTGCATTTGTTTTACGAACACTTCGAGGAACGGGAGAGATTTAAAATTGTATTTAATCACCGGGGATCTGTCGGTAAAACCCATTTCCCACCGTGCAGAAATAAATATTGCAGCTAAAACGATGTATTAAAACAAAAGTATCGTTAAAAATTATTACTGCGGATACAGATGTCAAAATCAGAATTTCGAGATCACTCGTGGCACTCCCACGCAGGATATTTTTGGAAAGTAGTTGCAACTTAAACGATTTAGCCTTACTAATGTGTCCGCATCCAGAAACACGCATTTGGTATATTGTGTGAGCCGCCAGCAGTGAAGCTTGGTAAAGGTGACTCCCAGGTCCGGCCTGGTCAAGAGCGCCAAGTTGGCCACGTCATTACTGTCCAAGACGTCGACCATTTGGACCGTGTCGAACAACTTGCCCAAAACTTGCCTGTAAGAAACAAAAAGTGGTTTCAAATGTCATCGAGAAAAAATCTTAAGAGGGATTCTAAATGCTTCGAGATAAATCTACCCCAAGTGCGGCTTACGATTAATCCCGGCTTTTAAAAAGAATCCGCACCGCTTATTAAAAAACGGCACCAAAAAGTGTAGTTACGCCACCGAGATGACCCGAGTAAACGTGGACCAGCGCATTTCAAACCGTGTGCCACAATAAAGATTCCCGCAGTGCAGTGGGAGTTTTGGAATGAGACTTAAATATATTATTGCCAAAATCTGATTTTTAAAAATTTGACAGACAAAACAATGAAGTGCCTTGACAATTGTAGACGTTTATTCATTACGCCGCCGACAAAAACACAGCACCGAGTTTATTTGAACCAAATTCCTTACTCATTCCCTCGAGGTACTATATACATTTCCAAATAACGACTCGGAAAAAATAAAGGGTTAGAGAGACGCCTCAAAATAGTAACATCCCAAGAATGGGAATGTGGGGCCGATCTAAACATGCAAATAACACCGACGCTACTGCGTGTGGGCATAATAACGGCCCAAAAACACCGCTTTTCTGGCAGCAACTCGGGTAAAAACGGCGTGGTGGATAAAAAAAAATAAAGAAACAGGCAAAAATAAAAAATTGAACCGAAAGCAAACGTCAGTACTCTACTTTAGGGCGGAGGCATGGTTTTGTTTGTTGACGGATCTAAACTTAGAGCTAACATAAGAGGGGAAAAAAAGTTTCGACTATATTCCTGGTTGGCAATCGTCAACAACAACAAATCTTTTCCATAGAAAAAAAAATGAGGCACGTCCAAAAAACAAATACCGAAGAGATGCGGGCCAAGGTGGTCTCTGCGTGCAAGCTCAGCTTCTGTCCAAAATAGCCAACGAAAGAGTAAAAACAAAGAAAATCATGTCGAAGTTGGCCTTGGTTTTACAATTTCTCCAGACTTTCGAGTCCGTTAGGCGTACATCGCCAGTTTGCGGCCGCACTTGACAAAAATATTGTAATCTATCCGACCGCATCCTACTTTCGGATTAGAAATGCCAGTACACACCGTCGAAAACTAGTAACATAAATCCGACATTGCTTCGGAACTCCGTCGAGTAGTTTGAACTATAAAGTTTATCAAGAATAGCTCGAGTCTTCGCTTCAACCCTCCGGCATCGTCCAGAGGACGGAGGATTTAAGAAACATTCGCATCACGCTGATATTGGTCAAATTTCACCCAAATTTCTGAAATTTACACCAAAATGCACGAGAATTTACCTCATGTCTTCGGTGACTGCGTTCGTGATGAGGATGGCGAGTTTCCGAGTAGTGACCACACGCTTCAGCGACTGTCCCAAGACCAGCGCTCCGATAGCATATTTGTCGTTAGTGGCCAAGGTCACCCACGCCTGATCTTCCGCTACAAAACAAGAAAATAAATAATAATTAATAGATTGAACAAACTGCGTTCACAGACAGTTTTAAAAACTGCCACTTTATGGGAAAAATATACGCAACCGATAATCTAAACCCTTCAACCATCTTCCACCTTTCCCCCGAAATTGGGACAATGCGGCCAAAACTGAGGCAAAAGAACCAGGAAGGTGGCCTCTTTCCAACATTTCTAAGGGGTTCAGTTTCCGGAGATGAGGAATTCGCGTGCAATTGCCCCTTAACAGCAGCAGAATCAACACGGTTCACAGATTTAGGGTCAGATGAAGTTGGCGCCAACAAAATGACAAATTTCCAAACAGCTGCCACAAAAAAAAAAATGTGCTCCAGAAATAGACTGATCATCACGAGTTAAAGACTCGTGGACTATTCACAATATTGGGGTCTGATGAAGATGGAGCAAAACAGAAGCTAAGGAATGTTATGACTGCTTTTCTTCTTCCCCTCCTAAGAAAGTTTATTATTAGCCCGGACTTTGAGAACTAGTTCATCGAGGCTGCGAATTACGAGTCTAACGGTGCCAATAACGAGAATGAAAACTTTTTTCGGTCTTTAAACCGTGGCAAAAACAAGCGGTAGTCTACCTCAGACAGGAATTAAACAACCGCTTCTAGTCCATGCTTTAACCATAGAAGGACCTAATCGTGTCCCGTTTCTTGGCCAAACAATAGTTCATCCGAGTGTCAAGGACTTATTCAGGTTATTTGATTTCCTCCTGCAAATATTTCGAGTGTCCTTTCGCAAGATCCCTGTTAGCGGATAAGCTGAAAATATAAACAAAAATACGGATACGGGGTTCCGAATCTCCTAAGTGAGAGTAGATAATCGGTAGAACACCGTAGATATATCTGGTTCCGAACACATTTCCCCCTACAAACATTTTTAAAAAATGATAAAAGCCAAGTAGCAGAGGGACCGAAAACTGTTTGTGCCAGACGTTATTTTTGGGTTTCACAAAATCCGGTAAAAGCGGATGCCTTCCCTCCTTCAGAGGCACATTCACATTTCTAAATCTGGTTTTGGAAGAGATTTGGACCCGTAAACATATCCAAAATTACCACTCGAAAGGGGGGTTAGTAGAGATTAAGTGGGACATGAACCTGTCAGATAAGATTCTTCACCTTTACCAGCGTGCTAAAGCTTAAGTTTTGTAAACATTCCTCAGTAACGCATTTTGCTGATAATTTAAAAAGTTAAAAACCTAAATTTACGTACTATTCAAAATGACGATGAAATCAATTTTTAGTTTATTCTTTACAATTGCTTTATAAAATGAAACATCATAAATGATCCCTTCCAGAAACAAACTGTGGCTGAACAGCTTTCTTCCAATCACAGCTGCCAAAACAGCCATAGCAGCTGGAATGTCATTGGAATGCCATGCTTTGCCTATGGTAGTCCTTGGCATTCCAGCCGCTGTTGAACCAGCCGATGCTGAATAGCAGGATATGAAGAAAACTCGATGAAGGTCATTGTCCAGAAACTTCCAAATTTAAAATACTATTCGTAAAGGTTTTTTTTGCAAAGGTCAACAGCTTGAACTTGACACCAAAATGACCTTTTTAACCCTATCGTTCGGGTTTGGTTCAAGATTCAAAAGTTCAAATTTGCCGTATTTAATAATAAAAACGTGTCCAGAAACCATCAGCAATTTGGTAGAAATGTAACAATTCCATGTTAGATTTTTTTTCGATGCTGAGCTAAGTAGATAAATGCTCGCCCTTGACCATCCCACTTCCTCCATTGCGATGAATTTTAGCCAAAATAGAAAACTTGGATCTTACCCGATGCCATGGTTGTTCAACGAATTGTGGATCTTGTTTTCACTGAGATTTGAGATCGGAGAGGATGACAAAACAGCGAGGAAGACGGACGACGAATGATTATGGACACAATCGTCAAATTCACTCCTTCAAATTCAAAACCTCTTGCATAACCGGTAGCGCCACCTTTCGTGTGGCTAGTCGCAGCATGGCACTCAAGAATCGATTAGCTCAAAATCAATATGTCATTAAGCGGAAGAGCCTATTCGCTCAATTCGAAGCCATTCACTTAATAAGGCGGAACAAAAATGCGCGTGCATACTGTTAGGTTTAAGTCGCAGCATGGCACTCAAAAATTGATTAGTTCGAAATGTATATCTCTTTAAGCAGGAGAGCACTCGAGCGCTCATTGGCTCGTATTTACGAAGCCGTAGAACAGCCACAAAAAACAATGCCCACAATGCAATGCGATAAAACAAAACCTCGATCAGTGGCATCGATATCCTCACAAGGCACAGTAAAGGCTTTGCTGCTTGCTGCGCCATCTAGCGACGATAAATAGAATTAATATTTTTAAATTTAAAATTACGGTATTTTTATCCTAGTTTGCTAAGGCAAGGGTTAATATGATTAATTTGAACCAAATACCGCGAAAACAGTCATAATTAAAGTAGGCACAATCATTTAAAACAACGTTCGTGTCTTGCTTCAAATAGGAAAACTGAACTTTTAAATTTTGGCCTTTAACAAACTTGTAACATTTTTTGTTGTTGTTACAACTAAAGCCGGCTCTCCACCAAGACGTACATGTACGTATATAAATAAATATATATAATTATTTTATTATATAATTTATTTAAATAAATAAATAAATAAATATACAAGTAAATAAATAAGTTTTTTTCAAACATATGCAAAAAAGTTTGCCCTCCGGGTCTGTTTCAGCCGCCATTTTGTAAATATATGTAAATATCAAAATTGTACAGCTATTAAAGACATTTAATAGGTGTACAATTTTGACATTTACATATATTTACAAAATGGCGGCTGAAACAAACTCTGAGGGCAAACTTTTTTTGCATATGTTTCTAAATACATGTATATACGTACAAGTACGTCTTGGTGGAGACCCGGCTTTACAAAAGAGGAGATCATTTACCATCGAAGACACACAAAACTGCGAAAATCAAGAAATAATGAAAAAATAACTTGCATTTCTGGCTCTTTGAAGACACCGTGAGGCAGAAATTGTTCGGAAAAACTCTATCCTGTTCTGTTAGGCGATGACCAATGTTATGAATTTGAAATTTATTTTCCCAGAAAACTAATCGTTGGCTCGGTCACTGGTGAAATAGTGTTGTCCGCTATGAAACTTTTAATGACGTGTAACTTTCTTAGCAGCTCAACCTTTAGTTGAGGGCAAAGGTCAATCTTGAACCAAATTTCTTTACCTGTCAAGATGAGCTCGTTGATTTCAAGGACCCAAAAGACCCTGCGATGAAATTTACGCAAATAAAATATTTCGGATACAAGTTAGGTTTAGGAAAAAACATGTATGAAACACGAAACATTTTACATAAATGCACAATGATTGAAAGTGTAAAAAACTGTACAACGCTCGTTTTATCACAGCAAATATCTGTACAAATGAATGCAAATTATTACCCCTAATAATTATCTAAAAATCCATAGTTTGGGTAGGCTTTTCACAAATTCCTTTTTCAGCCATCTTCAAATTCCACAACAAACAACTTATTAAATTACTGAGCTAAGGCACTGGGATTTATATCTTGGCAAGGCTTAAAAATCTGTACCGCTAACATAAGCGACTATTTGCAAACACTATTCACATAAAATCGACGAAAAACGTAACAAAAAAAACTGCCGAAAAATGTGCGGATTAAAATTTCAACCGTTCTACTCAAATTACGAAGTCACGTGAACTCGAAAGACGGTAGCTAACGCCATCTAGCGAACATGAGGGCAAACAAAATATGCGGCAAATTTGAAATTATTATAAAATAACGTCAGCGAAAAACACCGAGGACGGTAGCTAACGCCATCTAGTAAACATGTGAAAAAACTAAAATGAATTAGAAAACGCGGCAAATTTTAAAAAATTGGACAGACGGCAAACCACGACATCTAGTGACGGTTTAGATAAACAAATTTTTGAAAGCAGGAAATTTGAAATTATAGAAAAAATTTGATGTTTTGTTAGTTATTATAAAGAAATGAAGATAATAAAAAACAGGTAACGATGAAATATTTTAATCTATGGCACGATAAAAAAAAAAAAACTTAGATCTATATATAATATACATACGAATAAACATCGTTTGATAACCTTATTCCGTATAAAAAAGTGCTCGAGACATATAACAAATGCAGTTCGGGAATGTACAATTAGCAATTATGGTCCCTGCTTTTGGTCCCCAAACATTCGCGTCAGCACCTATTGTTTCGAGACCATCGTTTTGCGCGTCGAATTTACATCCGGAAGGAACCTCGTCGACCTCACATGCTTCTTAACAGCTCATTCTTGGAAGGAACATCTCGATAGATATCTGGAATGACACATTCGAGTCTGGAATGATCAATCTGTACTCGGCAACTTTAAAGGGCCTCGTAAGTAGAGCCCGAAGCACTTCTTGTTATATAAAATTCAGACGAAGCTCCCATCGAAGGGATCCAGAACGAATCAATCGGATGCGGCGTAACTTCGCTACGTGTTCGGGCCACGAAGTCGCTAAGAATTGTTTCGACAATCCGTAAAACTAACATTCGACGCACGAAACGATGGTTTCGAAACATAACGGTAAGACAGAAAACATAACAGGAATTTGTTTCGCGTGTTCAAATTTAACGACTGAAATCGTAGATTGTATACATAACTAAAGTCAATTATTTTTTTAAAAAAAGATAAAAAAGTTTAAAATTTCGTCCGTTATTTAGCCTCGACAGGCTTCAAGATTTTCCATAGTTTTAAATTTAACGGGAATATTTCCCGTTAAAAATCTTTCGTTCGTACGCTTATTTTACATATGCACATTTAAATCTTCGGATACTTCGATGTGACCGCACCGACATCTTAGTCGCAAAACGTCCATCGCCTCGGAGGTCCTTTGGATTCGAGTAGGACAGCGTTAGGAATCCGGGTCCATGGCAGAACACAAATTCGGCACATAACGCATTTTTTACATTGCTTCCCACATTTTTTTTTTTGGCAACTTTTAAATCCATCGCAAAGCGAAATCTTCATTCCGTGGAATGCAAACACCGGGATCTCCGGTATCATCGTAAATTCTTCTCCGGGTAACATTTTCTTCACCGGAAATGTCAGGATTCATTTCCAGAGAGAATCTTCTTGCCCCGGATCAACGGGATTCTTTTCCAGATACAATCCTCCTCTCTCCGCGATCCATTAACAGCAAGAAGCTTCCGAGAATAACCCCATCAACTCTTGAACGATATCAAGATGCAGGGATACTCGACGATCATCGTTCAATTCCGGCAAAAGCCTAACGAGGACCTAGCACCGCGCGGAAAGCCGCACGCAAAATAGGACGGGACGTTCGGTGTCCCTCAATCGATTCCGTTAACCGGGGAACGTTCACACGGTGGTTTCGCTTCTGCGGTGGTTCAGCGGCTGAAGTTCCCTCTGGCGTCCGTCAAAGTCGTTGTAATACTCGTGGTCGGAATCTTCCTCGCTGCTCGTGGTTTTGCGTCTCGCGGGACGGACTCCGGGAACCACGACCCCGTTCTGAAGGGCCGCCGGATGTCCGGGAACCGCGACGACTACGCCGCCGCCGTACGGCTGAGCGGATTGTCCTCGTGGCACGATGTGGTATTCCGGATTGTCCACGAGTCCGAAGTTATTGTTCACCGGAACAAAGTCTGGGACGTGCCACAGGTTGTCCTTGACTCGGCCCTCCGCCGAATCTGAAATACACAAAAAATACGTTTAGCGGTTGAACAAAGGGCCGGAATCGCTACCGCCGTCAGGACTAAATCGCCATTTCAATGCTACAATTCAAACTATTTCCAATATACGCCCTACGGTAAACGACATGAAAGGGCCACGGGTGGCACCCGCCAGTAACGAACCTGCTGCTCGAGTGTCCCCGATGAGGTCCATGTACATCGATGCCGTTTGGTTTGGCAAAGGCGAGGGCATCAGGTAATCCTCCTCGTCCACGGGAGGCCCCAAATTCAGGTTGCCGACTTTGTTGATATCCCTTTTGTGGTTCATCAAGGACCCATTCGACAAGTTCCCCACGATGTCGATCTCCGTATCTATCGCGCGTTCAAATCAAAAAAAAATTCAGAAAATCGAAAAAAGGACCAAAGGACACGTAGACAAAAAATTGAAGAGGAATTCGAGAAAGAAAACAGTGCAGTGCACGAGTGGATATGACAATGGGCCTTTGTTAAGGTCTGCACTCCAGAAACGGATGCGAAGAAGATACGCAAACTTACTCGGGGGCCGATAACATCATCCGTTAAGATCATTTTGGAAATTTAGGAACAATTCCGTGAGCGCGGTAACGGAAATATTTAATCGGATAGAATTTAACCAATGGGCACATTGAATTACGAGAATTTCGTTTAACACACGGTATGGGTATGCGGTAAAATTTCCCCCAGATTTAAACGGACATATTCGGATATCCGCGAATTTAAAAGGGCCCTACGGCCGCATAGCGGTAAAATACGACCCTAACATGGCCCAAAAGCTCAATAGGACCATTCCGCGGATTCGGACGAACGTTACGCACTATCTCGTACAGCTTTTCTTTATCTATAAGCGTAAAAAATCTATCGTGCTCCCGCGGCACACTCGCGGACCCTCGGGCGTGCCGCGGTGCACCGAATAAAAAAAAAAAACACCGACTAAGCGGATAAACGTTAAACCTCCGCCAAATAAATTAGTAAAATTACATCCGTTAAAGTGATCCAGGATCCGACTGCGGTATTTGTGTGTGGGGGATAAAAAGTGCGGAAAAAGGCGGGATGGAAGATGGGTTTGTGCGTACCATGCAAACAAGAATCCCGTAAATAAGTGTGCGTAAAATAACCACAAAATAAAAAAACAACAACGAAGTGAGAACGAGAGGTGGGAGTTGGAGAGGATTTTACCAAAGTCCAAATGTCGATATTCCACATGCAAGCCTGCCTGGTTAGTGTGTGCTAGGAGGGTCGCCGCTGCTGCCGTCGTCCTCCTTTTTATTTCCTCCCCGGGGAGGTTTTAAAAAGGAGGGCGAGGGGGGGAAAGACGACCGCTCCTACCTTTACCTTTGCCCAGCAGTTTGAGAGGATCGCTGCTGTACCGTGAATTCATGCTGTTTTCCCGAGGCCGAGTGTTAGGCGTATTTGCGACTGCCGACGTCAGGTGAGCGTACTTATTGCGGTCGTGGCGTCCCGTGCCCAACTGCGAAGGATTCGAGTCGGGGGCGCAGTCTAGCCCTATCGTGTACGGCGGCGGCGGCTGTCCGCAGTTCATCTGCAACGAAAATCGGCGTTAAAACTCGGGCCACATGCTTTTTGTTCGCTTTGTTGCGCCCCGAAGTCGAAACTTGCCTTGATGGGCGTGAGAGGCGGCGGCGTCATGCTGCCCGTCGTGCTGTTCGAGTTCTGCTGGTTGGGTTTGGGCTGCAGGTACTCTTCGGCGTCCATCATGACCTCCGGTCCGTCCCCGTCGAACGCGCTCAAGTGGCACAGTTCCTTCTCGTCCTGTTTCGTGTAGGACGGGAGCCTCATCAGCTTGTCGCCTTTGATCACCAGGTAGCGCCCCGGATCGCGGGCCATTTTGGCGAACTCGTCCGCCAGTTCCTTGAACGAAGGTCTGGACTCCGCGTTCAGCATCCAGCCTACGGGACGCGAGAAAAAAGCGTTAACGACGCGAGAACACGAGAGTCGCAACTAAAATGCCAAAGTGCCCCCCCCCAACTTACATTTGATCATGATCATGTAAATGTCGATGGTGCAGATGGACGGCTGGGGCAACCGCTCGCCCTTCTCCAGCAGATCTGGAACTTCTCGGGCAGGGACGTTCTCGTACGGACGACCGCCGTACGTCAGCAGTTCCCAAACGGTGACGCCTGAGAAGGAGAGGAAAGTTTAGCGACGAGACTTACATCGGGTTTAAACCGTGAGTCTTCGATCGAGCGTGTTTTTACCGAAGGCCCAAACGTCGCTCTTGTGCGTAAACCTCCTGTGCTGGATACATTCCAGGGCCAACCACTTGATGGGCATCTTGCCGCCGGCGGCTTTGTACTCGTCTTCGTTGACTTCTAACAGCTTGGCCAAACCAAAATCGGTTATTTTAACGCAGCCGGGGGTTTGTACTGAATAAAAAAAAATACATACGATTAGAATTATATAACGGGAATATCCGATTGTTTCGCAACTTCCGCTCGGGTCGAAGGTGGGATTAGTTTACGCTTTTTCGAGTTGCGGTTAACCTAACCGTCGAGTCTCGAGCGGGGGAATTTTCGGTAACGTTTCGACAACTTACCTAAAACGTTTCTTGCGGCTAAATCACGATGTACCAATCGCTTCTCCTCCAAATGTGCCATACCCTAACGAGACAAAAAAAAAATCGAGTTTGCTCTAAGAATTTGTCCTCGTTCCCGACGCAAACTTGTTAAAGGGTCCTCCTATCTTACCTTCGCTATTTGAGTGCACCAATTGAGAAGCGGTTTGGAGCCGATCTTGTCCTTGTTCGATCGCACGTAATCCAACAAGCAACCGAGGGGCATCAACTGGGTCACGAGCATCATCTGCGAGGTCATGCAAACGGCCAAAAGTTTCAGAAGATTGGTGTGTTCGACGCTGGCCATGATATATGCCTCCTGGGAAAAAAAAAAAACGATAAAGATAACGGCCATTAACGATCGTTCGCAATACTCAAAAGTTTTAACCGAGTAAAAATCGATGACGAACCTCTAATATTTCCTTATTTGTGTTGGTGCCGGTTGCCTCTCTCAGTACTTTGATGGCGACCGGAATTTTTATGTTCTCGCCTTCCGGGACCCAAACTCCCTGCGATACGGAAAAGTAACGTTAACGGGTGTCGCAAAACGTACGATACTCTCGACGTACGACAAACTTACTTTGTAGACGACTCCGAAGGCTCCGTAACCGAGCACGTTTCCTTTTCTGAGTTCGGCCTCTTTTACGATTCTGAGTTGCGCCAAGTTGGGTCTCACGTTCGACGGCTTTAACGGCTCGCTATCCTCGATGCCGCTCATACGCTAAAACGTAACGTGAAATTAAGTTGTTTTTCGTCGATCGAACACAACGCGTAATTTGCAAATCATATCAGTAAAGTACCATTGTCATTTTGATGGTATTCTCCTTGGATTTGGCCCTTTGCCACCACTGGTATCCGAGCACGGCCAAGAAGATGCCGATCAACGTCAAGCATCCCAAGACGCCCCCGACGATGGCTCCGATCTTTTCGTCGGCCCTGAAAACAAAACAAAAATAATTAGCCGTCTCGTGGCGACAATCAAGTTACATTTAACTTTAACGCTACGTGACAAGTCTGAATCTTGCAACGTCTTTGCCCAATATGCCGTTTATTCCCCTTCCCCCTCCGCTAATAAAGGTCGATGCCCTCGATATATATATATATATCGGGTTTTAGATTACGGTTTACTTAGCAATTAGTTCGGGAACTAATTTTTTTTAATTTTTACTTACGGGAAATTAAGCTTAACGGTAGAAGACGTGCAGGCCTAGGTCTGCCACGATGTCACGTTTTTGGTTACGATCTGGTCACACTACCGATTCTAAGCGCTACGTGTCAAAGGTCGATCAGCGTTTTATCTCGTTATATAAAATTTAATCGTTACTGCTTTTTGCAGCGATGATAAAGCGTTATTTTTTAACGCTTTTATAAAAAAATAAACATCGAATCGCAGAAATTTCCACTAACACGACAGCGCTTGGTACATTTTTTTAAAGGTCAAATGCGACGATTCTTCGATTGCAGAGTAGCAATTTTGGAAAACCGCTCACTTTTAGATGGATGCGAAAGGTCGTAAACTCGTCACATTCACCACAAATGTTAATTTTTAAGCAAACTCGAAAACTAAGATTTATTGAACGAGTAAAACATGATTTTAAATCAGACTCTCGTTATCGCAAATGTTAGAACTTAATTAAGCGGGGGAAAATTAGTTTAACGGCGTTAGTTAAATTCGGATAGTTCAACAACATTCCTAGCTAGGAGAGTTTAGATAAAGCGGGGGAGGGGGGGAAGGTAGGACTGCAGCAATTAAAAGGGGGTTAAGTTTCGGAATATAACGTAACGGTCATCTTTCCTCCGGCAGCATGGCAAATCTCCCGCTAAGCCCAAACAAATTTTATAAAATTAATAAAAAACACTTGCAGTCCGGTTGCCGAAATTTGAGGGTCCTCGCTGGTGCACACCGGGTCGCCGGCCTCTTCGGCGAGCGTCTTAAAGGGCTTGTCCAAAGGGCACGTGGCGGTGCAGTTGAACTGAGGAAAGGAAACGAGAACGTGTCTGATAACACGTTTTAAACTAAAAAAAAAAAGTACGGTACGAATGGTAAAAGCACTCACGACGGTGTCGTTGCCGCCGTCGACGAAAACCCTGTAGTTGCGGCACGACTTGCAGTTCATCGTTCCCGGTCCGTGGCACTCGCGGCACTCTTCCGCGCACTTGATGCAGTTCATGGAGGCGTCGGCGTAGTGTTCCGCGGGACAGCGGTCCTCGCATTGCTCCTTGGAACGGTACTTCATGCACTCGTTGCACACGGACAAGTGGAAGCCGTAGCCGGTGCAGTTCTTGCAACGAGGATGACATTTGCGGCAAATCTTTATTTTAAGAAATTGGTAAAACATTTAAAATGTCTGCTAAACTTCGAAATAAGTTCGGAACGAGGTTTCAAAGGTTTATAAGCACCGATTTTCCAGCCAGCATGTGCAAGTGGCCGTGCTCCAGCAATCCCACCCATTCCGAAAAATAGCTTTCCGGACACGGATCGTCGGCTTTCAAACAACTTCCCTGATAAAAAAAGGTTCAATCAAATTAACGAAGGAATGTTAACAAAGGGACCTAAGCGAAGGAACCCTCGTAAAGTAGGGACCTACGAGGACCCTTCTGCTAAAGTGTCCCAAAACATCCACCATTTTACGATACCCGTATCGAGATTTCGAACAAAGAGCGAGAAAACTTACGACATTCGCCGGTGCGTTTTGATCCAAGACGGCTTTTTCGCACGAATTGCATCCGCCCAAACCCACGAAGTTTCCGGCACCGGAACATCTGGAACAAACCGACCGAGTTATCGCAACGTCCGTTAAGTTTAACGAGTCGCTCGACGAACGATCGCGAGCTTACCCTTCGACGCAGTTTTCGTGACACGGCAAACACTCTCCGTCTTGAATAAACTTGGTGACGGGACAATTGGCGACGCAGTACGGTCCGTCGCGGACGTGTTTGCAGGCGGAACAATTTCCGGGGCCCTAGAAAAAGACGGAACATTAAACGTGGCCGATCCACCGATCGAGTCCGAAAAAGCCGTTAGAAGAAAAGCTTACCGGTCCCGTGCAATTCTTCTCGCATTCCTCGTGACAGTAGTCGCACAGCTTATTCGTCTTGTAGTACAAGCTACAAAGTTATAAAAATGCGTAAGTCGCGCTCGAACACGTGCGTTTACGTAAACTCGAGCGAGGCTTACCCGGGTGTGTCGCAGGATTCCAAGCACGAGTTTGAGAGGGCGTAATCCTTGCAGGACAAGCAGTCGTTTTGGGTGGGGCCCCAGCATCCCTCGTTAGAACACTCGGTGTGACAGACAAGACCTTCGGCGGCTGAAAAAAAAAGATCGACATCCGTGTCATTGTAGCTAAATGTTTTAAGACCAGGGCCCTTTGGAAAATTTCAAGGGACACTCACAGCAGTCTTCCTCCTTTCGATTGCTCTGCATCAACGTGTTTTGCTGAGGCGATTTCTTCAGCCTGTCCCAATTTATGCTCTTGGCGAAACAAAGGTCCGGATTCTCCAGGATGACGATGCTTCCGGAACGAATCAGGCGCAGGGACCTTAACCCGAGCGACTTTAGGGAAGATTTGACAATGTACAAAGCGGAGAAATACCTGAAACGATAAAACCGGACGATGTAACATTCGGGCTTTACGGAGCTCGAAACAAAGGCAGGGAAAGGAAGAGGCCCTTACTCGGAATGCTGCCGCCCGCCGATTATTTCCAGATTTCTAAAGTAGTGAAGATCGGTGAAGTTGGGGTGGCTTCCTTGCACGTCGATGTAACCGGTCACTTCCTTCAGAGTGTTGAACACCTCCAACTTGTCCGGATGCATCGCCGGATAACGATGTCCGAACGTAAAACTGAAAATTTAGATGGGGCCCATCAGATACACGAGGTACCGACGCGAGTCAAAAGTAGCCACAATTTACGGATATCATACTTGGGATAAACGTCTTGAAATCCCGCAAAAGTCGTCTCCAGGATCCGTAACGAGCCCTCGATGACCGTGCAGTCTTTGAAGCTGTCAATGTTCCCGGAATGGACCATATCCACGCCTTGGCATTCTGAAAACGGTATTCGTTCGTGAAAAATACGACCGAGGAAAGGACCTTAGCCAGAAATTTGACGGATCAATGTTTACTTTTGGGGCAGGGTCCGTCGCAGAACACGCATTCCCCGTTAACGGACGTCTTCTTCGGAGGACACGAACGGACGCAAGCGCCGTTATCTTTCAAAAGATGCTCTGAAACGTGACGTAAAAAGTTGATGAGAAACCATATATCGAAGCGTAAGTTGGCGTGTAGCGGCGGTAGTCATGACATACCCGGACATTTCTTGACACACGTGGCCCCGTAAGCGTATTTGCCATCCGGGTTGCTTTCCCACGAGTACGTTATGGA